>JAFFZR010015793.1:0-24750 GCA_018397195.1 Lethrus apterus | reverse complement strand
CTTCGAAGAAGTGGAGCACTTCACATATCTTGGTACGGAATTCTACAGAAGACCAAATACCAGAGAGGAAATAGATGAGTTACACGGACTGAGGAAGTTTCTGCATAAAAAGAACCTCACTAGAAAATTGAAATTGAGAATATACAAAACGATCATAAGGCCCAAAACAACATTTGGAAGTCCGGACTATAGGAATAACAGAGCAAAAAAGGATAGGAGATGCTTCTATGCTTTTCCCGGCAGTTGTAAAAAATGTTGTTTCAAAAAATATTGAGGTTAAGAAACTTGTGTATGTTTATTTAGAAAGGTATGCGGAAGAACAACAAGATCTCGCTTTATTGTCAATTTCTACATTCCAAAGAGCTTTAAAGGAACCAAATCAATTAATCAGAGCTGGTGCTTTACGTGTTTTATCCAGTATACGTGTATCCATGATTGCACCAATAGTAATGTTGGCCATAAGAGATGCAGCTCAAGATATGTCTCCTTATGTTCGTAAAACAGCAGCTCATGCAATATCAAAGTTATACAGTTTGAACAATGAAACAAAATCAGAATTAGTAATGATTATTCAAAAATTATTGGCAGATAGTTATTGGTTCAGCAGCAATGGCATTTACAAAAGTATGTCCTGAGCGTGTTGTCAAGTTTATAGGAAACTGTGTGCACTTCTAAACATGCTTACTAGATATTGCAGAACTCAATTTGCTGATCCAAATTTATATGAAAAAGAGGATTCAGAGAAATTTTTATTTATAAAAAATTATTTGTATGGGAGCGAAAAATACTAAAGAAAATATGGCGGGAAAATTTTTTTCCAAGAATAAATAGGGAAATTGAATATTGAACGTTGAACCCAATATCGTTGCAGTAATAAAAGGGCAAAGATTAAGACGATTAGGTCACATTATGACAATGACAATGAGCAACGATAGAGTACCAAAAAAGTTAATGGAATGTAACATAGGGGAAAAGAGAAGAAATGGAAGGACGAGATGGAAGGACGAAGTAATAAAAGACCTAAGAAAATAGAATTTATAGATGGAAAGAGAAAACCCAGAACAGGAAAACATGGAAAACAACCGTGGAACAAGCCATGGGCCTACTAGGCTTAAAGAACTAAACTATACAGAGTGGCCCATCGTATAGCGTATTCACGAAAAACTATATTTATAATCATTTTAGGAACTTGAATCTAGCGGTCAATAATCTACAATAGAAGTACTACAAAATAGCTTTTCTATTTTTTCAAATAGATGCTCCGACCGGCGTCAGGACGCAAAAAAGTAAAAAATAATAATTTTATATTTTTTTTATCAAGTCAGTAGAATCAAAATATCACAGACAACGCATTTCTGATATTAATTTTGAAGGGGTCATAGATTTCAAATTAAATGACCTTTTATAATTTTCCGTACGAAAATGTGAGTAATTTAATGCTACAACCTTCAATGACCATAAATCTTGGTTGACAATGGTCGCTTAACCGCAAACAACCCATTGTAAATCATAAATGGTGCAGCCGAAGAACTGCGGGTGCTTTTCATTTCAGAACCGGACTTATTAATTTATTTTAAACCCGGTTCGGTAAAATAAATTACGTTCGATGTTTAAATATTATTATAAGTCTACAATGCTTTCATTTCTTCTTGGCTACCTTTGAAAAAAACATCTGTGAATTCGACAAAATAAACAACGGCAACAACTATAAAAAACTAAACGTTCCGACGGTTTTAAATTCGAAGAGTACTGGCGGTTCGGTCCTGGATTTGTTAGGGATCGACGACACCCAGCTTGCACCAGATGTGCGTCAGAATGAGTTTTATTGGAGACCCTTGTAAATCAGATTGCTACCACCGTACGATGACTCCTGCCATTTTGAGGTTCTACCATAAATAATGCTATTATCGTTGGATATTAAATTACGATTTATTCAGTTATTATCCGAATTTAAATGCCAACTTTTGTATAATCAAAATCTACATATCATGGAGGTGAAGCTGTAAAAAAAATCAGGATTGCTTTATTACTTTGATAATAAAACGCTATCAAAGTCAAATTTCACATTGATTATATTTTAGAAAAAATTATTCGGCCATTTTGTAGATTGGAAATTTTAGATTATGCCTTCTAAGTTTCAGATTTTTTTAACAACTAAAAAAGGGTTTTATTTTGAATATGCTATAGGATGGTCCAGCCTGTATAAGACGAGTATCGATACATAAAAAGGACTGGCCCGATATCTGACACAACAACGTCGATTACAAGATATGCTTTAAATATGTTACAACTGGATAGTTACTCGACACATGATATAATATCGATCACACACCTGAGACTCTATCTTGTGAATAAGTAATTATTATTGGGTTAACATTACCTAACTTTAGGTATTTCTTCTTCTTGCCTAATATTTTCTTCTTCTCAAGGACTCCGTTAATCCCTCAAGGTCTTACTTGTCTTCGCGTATCCCCATGGTAGCTGCTCCCATATAAGTTTCCCTGCTATAACATTTGTTCGATCAGACTAACTTTCTACCAGTTATTAAATACAAATACTTTCACATCAAATAAAATATCTTAAATAATTTATTAAAAAATGCTAAATAATTAAAATAGTGAATTCATTTTTTTCTTACAATTTTTCGTCTTCAAAATTGTTTCTTCTTATCTATCCACACAGAGTTTTAAAATAATAACTAAAATAACTCTATTTATCGATGCGAAAACTTAAGACTGTTTTCCAATTACCGATTCAAGAAAAATAAATAGTTTGCTTTCGAACTCATTAGATTAGATTTAATATCCTTCGATAGTTATGAAAATTTGACGGTTATGTGTGGTCTATCTGTCAACATAGTGGCAGCACTTGGTGTAGTGTAACTAACGTACGCTAGCGTCAATTGTCGGCAACGCCTTTTGAAAGTGCAGATCCGGTGCAAGAACGTATATCCACAAAGAAAATTATAAAAATTTTCAAAAATTTAAATTCAAGATAGGACCGTCGTTTTGTAGATTTAGGTTAATGTCAGCTGATATAATAGTAGCACACATTTCTTATTATTAGTCTGTATATTCGATATTTCAAAATTTTTGGTTTTCGTATTTTTAAGCTATTTGGAAACATGAAATCATACACAGAAACAAATTTTGTGCCCACGAGTATTTATAAGCCTTGTTTTTATCGTAAATATTTGGCTTGTTTTACTGCTTACGGTACGAGGAAGGTAAACATATTTATGTCACTTGATGTTTGAAACGTCAATGATAAAAACAAATATTTGCAATCTCACAATTGTTGCACGCACTTGTTTATTATGACCGACACGTTGATAACGTTTTAAATTTGTGCAAATATCTCGGTAACATTTCGTGCCTGTATAAATATGGAATGATTTAAGCTAATCGACAACAGCTTTGTAAGGTAATGGGATAAGCTGCACGACTTTCCTTGACCTTTTCTTTGTAATTGGCCATCATGTTCTTCGTTTTTTATTTTATATGCACATAGATTATAAATTATGGTTTATTATATTTAGAAATGTGTGAACGAAATTATTTTATTTCATTTTAAGGTTAAGTGAACTTTGCCTTCCCATTTCTTTGTTACGTTCTATTATAATTCTTTTTTTGTTAATTATTTTTGTTGATGGAAAATAAAAATTATCATTATCATCATCATTACCTTCAGTTGTTAATGGATTTCAAGTTAATGATTTTTTTATTAAATGTAAAAATTAAATACCCAAATTTGCCTTCTTTGGTGAATTTCTTCTTGTAAATGGACCTGTGTCAAAATATTGCTTACTTCTAAATTTGAAATTTGAAAAATTAATTTCACCCACAATAGAAAATATCTTAACTACATAATCCGATTAAATGCACTGTTAAAGGTTTGTATAATGGAAGTGGCAATGGTCTACCTGAATTTTCAAAGGTTCAAATTCTTCGTAGTTTCGACAGATGCAAAATTTGCACAAAGGTTCGAAATTCACGTTGCGTTAAAAAGTTAACGCTTCTGTCAAATAATCCTTTGATGTAGTGACATTGTTGTCGGAATGGCTTGATAAATTGTTAAAATACTAAAGGACAGATGCATTACTTTTAAGTTTATAATTCCTTGCATTTATGTTTGAATTGCGTAGTTATTATTTTTCAATAATGTACAATAATTGGACATTAATAAAGATTAACAAAGTTTAATATGTTTACTTAAAACGTTCTACAATAATTTTCATGCTTTTATGTTTAATTATTTAATTTCCATTAATTGTGTAATTATGTTTTTTAAAGTTACATTAATACCTCATCGGCTTATAAAACGAAGAAAACTACCTGTCAACGTATTTATCTTACCGAACAAAATAATTAAAAATAGCATCATAAAATCGTTTACACAAGGGGACTAAATTTATCACAAACAATTTATAATAAAACCTAAATAATGTATTATTAGTATCGTTGTTATAACACCAATTCCTACTTTTTATTCTTGAGCCCTCTTTGTATACATTATATATTGGGTAACAGATAACGCAATAAGGGCTGTTATTAAACAGTGATGCACCATCAGTCCGCTGTATCCCAACTTATAATGTAATCTATTATATCACGAGAAATGTGTACATTATACGCCAGTAAAAATAAATAAATCCTTGAAACTTATGTATTTATGTTTTATTATAATTTACACGATCATATAATCCGCTATTTTATATTAAACCGACCGAAAATATAACAATTTTTGTTTTTATTACATTATCTGAATTATCAGTTTATTAAATTTGACCATATTTTTTTCCTACATCGGTAACTTACAAGCTACGGACATACACGTATACAGTGAGGACAAAAAGTAAGGAATATTTAAAATAAAAACGAACTTAACCGGTTTTTTAAAAAACGCTGAAACAGGTCGATTTTTGATTTCAAAAATACACATTAATACGTGCAATTCACTTTCCCATTTTCATTTGTTTTGAAGTTATGACGTCATCACAAAAAAATTTAAATGACAACATACATTTTTTTTAGTGGAATCCGATAGTGATTTGTCCACCCTTTATGACCGTATAAAAAAATCATAAGGTTGCACTAAAAAAATTCTGATAAAAATCGATCTGAAAATTTAATGTTGATGTTATCCTAAATAACAAATAATTCAGGCCATTAACGGTACGTAACTTTCTTGTTGAAGCACCTTTCGTTTTTATCTTAAAACCATTGAATAATCAAGATACCATGATAATAATGGTAATAATAATGTTCAGCTCGATTTTTCTCAGAATATTTTTATGCAACCTTATGATTTTTGTACACGGTCATAAGGGTAGAAAAATCACTATCGGATTCCACTAAAAAAATGTATGTCGTCATTTAAATTTTTTTGTGATGACGTCATAACTACAAAACAAATGAAAGTTGGAATGTGAATCGCATATATTAATGTGTATTTTTAAAAAATAAAATCGACTTGTTTCAGCGTTTTTTTAAAAAACCGGTTGAGTTCGCTTTTTTAAAAAATATTCCATACTTTAATATCACCCATCATTAAATTTTGATTTAGTGCAACCTTATGATTTTTTGCATGGTCATAAAGGGTAGACAAATCACTATCGGATTCCATAAAAAAAATCTATGTTGTCACTTATTTTTTTTTGTGATGACGTCATAACTACAAAACAAATGAAAGTCGGAAGATGAATCGCACATATTAATGTGTATTTTTGAAATCAAAAATCGACCTCTGAAACAGGTCGATTTTTGATTTTTTTAAAAAACCCGTTGAGTTCGTTTTTATTTTAAGTATTCCTTACTTTTTGTCCTCACTGTATATGAATTTAAAAAATACACTTTATATATAGTTTTATATTTATAATATTTATTTATATTATTATTATTCATTTATTTATAACATTCCAAAATTATAAGTGAGTTTATCATTTGTTACTTAATCAAAAAAAAAAATTAATTAACATCAGCTGAGTAAAATATTCCACAATAATGTCTCAAATTACTAATATATTCGCGAAGCCTGATAATAAAATTATTATTGTTATTTTTAATAAAACACAACTTTTCAAACACAGTTTAATAAAATAGATTAAACTGTGTTTGAAACGGTCGTTTATATTGGAAAAGAAAATTCTAGAGAAGATCATCATAAAGTCAGTAAGATTTTAAAAAGTCTAAGGGACACCTAAATATTTCCTTACAAATTATTCTTTTGTCTTCTCTGTACTCTTCCCCGAAAACCAACCCTTGCTTTTACAGTCAATATAATCAATGTTAAGCTTAACATTTATAACCTCACTTACTTAGCCCCCTTCATTTTTATTATCCACTCTTTCGACTTTATCAGCTTGACACATTTCTTATTTATTTAATCCTCTCGTAATTTATATACAAATGATAACTAATATTGACTTTTTTTTTGGTGGAAAAAAATTTGTATACAGAAACGTAATGCAAGATGAAAATGGGATAAAAGAAATCGAAACAGTTCACAATGCATAAATAGTTGAGAAAAAATTATCCACCAGTTGTTGTTATTTAATGTATACATGAATAAAACCTCCCCAAGTTACCCATCCAACTTTACGTTATTTAATGTATATATGACTGAGTTGGAAAAGGTGTTGTGGAATGGACAGGATAGGATGGGATTAACCAAAGCAAACAAAAGATGTGGCGGAAGGAGCCACAAGTGAGTGTTACAAGATAATGATAGGAAGAAGCTGGCGATGGAAAATGGAAGTGGTATTGAATTGGGAACAGTTACATGAAACAAGTTCATGTAGATAAGTTTTGAACGTACACGAGAATTGGAGATTGGATCGGTTAAGTTAGGTTACAGGTTTATACCTCATTGAGTTACTTTAATTTAAATTGGATTTTTTTAAACTCCTTTAGTGTTGATAAGTTTAAAGGTTTATCCAACCCAACCCAATCTGAATGAACATCTCAATCTAAAACAATTAAATAAACTTTATACATTTGAAGACAAGCTAAAAAGACTATTTATGATAAATTAGTTTAGACACAACTTTGTTTCTTTTATTTGTAATTAATTAAAGTTTATGGAACAAACGCGATGGGAATTGGAGTTTGTAGGAGTTTGGAGTAGATGCATAAGGAGTATCCTACTGTATGGGGCAGATGTATGGGGGGGGGGGGCGAAGGCTTATATGGTAATGGAAAGAGCTCAACAAAGAGGGCTAAAAAGTTCACTGACGTTGGATAAGTCGACGCCAGAATATGTCATACTGAGCGAGACGGGACAAGAACGGATGGTTTTGGAAACGAGTAAGAGGGTAGCAAAATATGAAATAGAAGTGAGAACAAGAGGGAATTGGACAATGTTGATATTGATGGAGATGGTGAAGAGGGGGTAAGAGAAGGTGGAAATTTATGAAAGAACGGGCTGGTCTACTATGGAGGGAGGGCAGGTTCTGTGAATTCTGAACTGCAACCGACTGGATCGGGAGGCGGACATGGGATGGGGAGTGAGATGGAGGAAGTGTTTGGAAGAAGCAGGGGAAGGCATTGAAATTTTGAAAAGGCTGAAGAAGAGACTGGTAGAGGTGGGAAAAGAAATATGTATTGTAGTTTATATTGAATTGTATGTAACGTATGACAAATAAAGGTTTTTTTAAAAGTTTATGCTGACTAATTCCTTTATTCTTTCTACATGTTGAAAGATCAGTGTATCCATTAATATACTATCTCTCCTATGTCATGTTTAATATTTTCTTTACATTCTCATCAATAATTTCCACTCAATTTTTGCCATTTAAACTTAAATTTTAATTTTTTTTTTTACATTCTAATAACGTGATGAATTTACACGCAGATGACATCTCTGCTTGCTCTTCCCATTTCTCTTTTTAATATTATATGCATTCCCTAAATCATTCCTTTATCGAGCCGTTTATTTGATTTTTAATTTGATGCATTTTTAAAAGATTTTCTTGGTCTTCTCTACATATTCTGCTTCGAGGAAGGCTTTTTTTTTCTATAGTCTTCTCCATACCTGAATTTGTGGAATTGCGCAAGGATTCCTGTCGTGGATAAATTGTCCGTGTTCGTTGCGCCGCCGTTGCTAAATTTAAGTTACTCATCTCATCAGATACTTACTTACTTTATTACTCAATAAATATATTTTGTTATTATTGTTACTATTTTATTTCCTCCTCATAATCATTTTTTTTTTAACAATACTACTACTTTATTTTTTCATTTAATTTTTTCTCATTCGTACCCTGAATTTTCATATTTTTGATAAGAATTTATTGAAATCAATTAACAATAAACAAATATGAAGCATTATATTATGTGTAATATAATTAATGCAATACTGTTTTCAATTTATTATTCGGTAATGCATTTCTATTGTCAATGACGATAAATTATACGAAATGCATTGCATTTTCACAGCGGATATCAATCTGTTATCAAAGAGAAAAAAATGTAGACACATTCAGCAGCACAACAGCGCCTTTATGGCGTAAGAATAAAACATGCACGGTACATTCCTGCACTGGTTGTTGATAACGGCCGCAGTTACATATGTGAATGGTAAATTATTTTCAACGTTAAAATTAAAATAAAATTTCAATTTATCAATGCGAACAATTTATTTTAAATCATCTAGTTTAATAATTTCCGCAGTTACGCCGCCGTTCGCGGTAAATAATTATTCGAAAATAAATAATTGCTGCGAAATGAACGCTTTCAAAAATCGGTTGGCAATTTTATATGTTATAGTTGTTGCTTTTATAATTTAGAACCTATCGACAAATTAATAATAAATTAAATCAGTTTACGATAAAAACCTAATACATATTAATAACTTTCTAAAATAGACAATAGCAATTTATTTATAATAATAGAATTAAGTAACAGGGACTAAATTTATTGTTAATAATTAACAATAAAATTATTTACTATAATTATTGTAATCGAGCAAATTATCGTATTTTCATAATCTATTTCATCCTGGCCTTAAAAAACGTTTTCTGCATCAAGTTTGAAGTAAAAGTAGGGTGAATGATGAAGAGGAGGTGAAAATCAAGAAAGTAATGGACGAAATCTTAAAGTAGAAAAAATATCACAAAAGACAGGACTTACAAGTTACAAGGGAGGGAAAATATAAGTAGCATAAAAAGGAGAATGTACTGAAACGACGAAACAAACAAGTGATGTTCACTGTTTATATTCAACAAGAATTCAACAACATTAGAAAAAGTACGACTTGCATTATAAGTTTTTATTGTTGTCGAAATGCTGGGTGAAAACTTGTCGATAATATAATGTTACTGAAACGATAATAAACACCTATCAACCATAAAATTATGCCACATATACTCAGAATGTAAATTGTAATAAGTTTTATAGGTTGTATGTGCGTATACCAAACACCTGCTTGGAGATGAAAACTTAATTCTTGCCATGTAAACTCAAATGCATATTAGACATTATTTATCACGTACACACGTCGATGAAGGTAATTTTGTTATTGAATTTAAATAACGTTTGCTGAATTGCAATATAAAGTTTACATGGTAATAATTTATTAGTTTCAATACATGTAGTACAATGAAATCCACGATTGTATAATTTTACGGTTTAACACCGACCACGTTGGACGTAAAAGTTATGTATTTAAATCAGCACATGTAATTAATTTTTATTTAATTTTCGTTTAGTTATAAATATATATATATATGTATGCATGTTAATGGTTGCGATATTATAATAAACCGTGGTTAGCGTGCATTGATTTTTAATTAACGTGTGTTTAAAATAGAAATAATTTTCCATAAACAGCTAATTACGTTTACCACTGCGATTTTTAATTACCGCTCCGTCTCACAAAAAAAACAATATAAGCGTTTTAATTTCCTTCAGGAGAAAAAATAATTACTTTTGGAAATTATAATCGTCGCTCGAAACGCTGATAAAATTTTAATTATGTCGATTTTCTTTCTTAATTAAACGAATCGTTCTTTTCGTCTCCCCATTTTAAACAACTAGTGAAGAAGGACTTACGTCGCGCGGCACCGGCAAAAATGGCATTTTTATCGTAGCCAAGCGTAGAATATTAAAGTGACATTTTTATATTCCGAAAATTAACTACGTATCTGATCGCTGAAATATTTAATGGCTCTTTCGTATCACGGTTTTGATGTAAATGTTGTCAGAACAGGATTCTTTAGAAAATATACACGAAAATATAACATTTTATATTTCAAATATTCTTAATTATAAATGATGTTAAGATGAAATCATCTCCAGATTTATTTCAATTTTTAAAAAGGTTCCACAGAGACCAAAAGCAATACCGCAATATACATATAGTGAACCGAATTCTAAATATTTTTAGTATTAGATTTTCATTATACATATGTACATATATGTTAGATATGTAAAATAAATAAAATGAAATAAATAATAATAAAGGAATTCAAATGAAATAACAGATAAAATTATATATCATTTTTATGAGGATGGTTGCTGTATTATTTTCGTCAGTCATATCGAGAGATAACCTCGTCAGAATCACAAAACTCCTGTTTAGTTTCCGTAAGTCTTACACGTTTGGAGTACATCTAAAAACACACTACCATAAATATAATATTAACAGAAGCGTTTCATTTCTAAATTATATCCAATCCATGATAACGGGAACACAAGTGCAATTTGCGTGCACGCCATTTGACATATATTCAAATGATAATCTTTAATTTTTCACAAAAAAAATTAAAACATTTAACAAAGTAATTTCTATAAACGCAAAATATCTGAATATAGCTGTGAAGCAAATAACAATGATATAAACATAAATGTTTGTTATATAAATAATTGACTCTAAAGTTAAAACAATAAGGTATAAAAAACAAATAATACAAATGAACACAAGTGGCTAATGTAGAATCATTACCATCCACAACAAATTAATCTAAAACGGCAATATGATATTGCAGACTCCTGCAACAATGGCATTCCTAACAAAATCACGATGTGATACAAGTTAAACGTGAAAAATCAAGTCTCCGAGAAACATGGCTACTATTGTATATGCCGACCGCGTTCCACCTTTTTTTAGATTACTTGCATCACAACCACCATTTATATTAAGAAATTACTTAATAGTAGCACCATCTGCCTCACAATTGATCTCTTGCGAGCAAGCTATTAAGGACCTTACAGGACCACATGAAGAACTTGCATTCCCAAATAAGTACGAAGATGGATAAATCCACGACCCTTTTCCAATTTGGGATCGTGGTTGTCATTTCCTAGCTCTCTAACGTAAGTATTTCCAGGTGAAAGCTGCGTCCTTTATTTATTTCTAGAAAATGATTTTTTCGTTAAACTTCCCTTCCGGTACATTCTGTGATTGTCCGTTGAAAATGTCGAAAAGTTCATTTAATTGATGTAATTTAATTGCAACAGTTGCCATTGCCTGAAGTGGTAAAGCACCTGTGATGAAACAAAGAAAAAACGTTCGAAGAGTCATAGTTAATACCGCTTTTGGAGAGTGACAGTTACAGTAACTATGACCCTCCAAAACTTTCAAACTCTCCGACGCGTCGGAGCGTTTGAGAGTCGTATGTGACCCGCCGTCGGAGAATCAAAGTTACTCCACACGTTTGGCGAGTCATTACTCTCCAAACGTGCGGAGTAACTATGATTCTCCAAACGCGGGGTGTAGCTATGACTCTCCAAACGTGGGGAGTAACTATGACTCTCCAAAGGCGAGATTAACTGTGACTCTCCGACGGCGGGAGTAACTAGAACCCCGGCGTTGATAGTAATACATTTACCCAACAAAATTAAATGGAACCCAACTAAATTAAGTGGAACCCAACTAAATTAAAGCTGTGAGAGAAAGTTGTAGCATAAAATAGCTGTAGGATAGTTGGGTTCTATTTAATTTAGTTGGGTAAATGTATTACTATAAGCGCCGGGGTTCTAGTTACTCCCGCCGTCTCGGATAGTCATAGTTAATCCCGCGTTTGGAGAGTCATAGTTACTACGACTCTCCAAACGTGGGGAGTAACTATGATTCTCCGACGGCGCCCTGTGATGAAACAAAGAAAAAACATGATAGCAATGCTAAAACGATAATTTTTTTTTTTTTTTTCGAAATACGTAGTACAGGTGTGTCTTTTAAGTATCATTTAAAAGCGATTTTTAAGTGGATATTAAAAGATATTTAAAATTAAAAAATACCATCCATTTGATTCAAAATACCCCTTGTTTAAAGTCATACGGACGTAGACAAGAGAAAAAAAATTATTTGACGAAAATGCAAAGGAGATGGATGGATAGAAAATAATTGCCAATAGTTGTTTGGAATGAAGGTTGTAGAAAAAATATGTACAGGGTCATTATGAAATAAGTACCGATATTTTAACAGGTGATAGCTGACCCAAATCCAAATGCAAACCCAAATCCAAACCCAAATCCGCAAAAACGGCGGTCCCATCTACATTTTAAATATTCGAAAATGTAATTTTTTTATATGGGCATTCGGTTCTGAGTACTGTCCTGTGCCATTTCAATAGGTGTCGCGTTCAAAATCAACTTCCTTTTGCAATGACTTGAAAAATAAGAAATTAGTACAAAATAATAGAAAAATAAAAACAGAACAACGAAATTAAAAACAAAAGATAACGATGAAACAAGTAAAAAATGCAAAATAAATTAAAAACAAACCGACACAAAGAAACAAAGAATGAAATCCAGAAAAATTATAAAAAACTACACGAAAATAAAAGGTAATAAAAATGAAAAATTAAAACAACTGATAAAAAAAGTTATACATAATAATGAAGATAAAAACAAATTAAAAACCAGAAAAAATAAATAAAAATTAGGAACTTTAAGAACATTTACAGCAAACGATATTTGAAATATAAAAAAAGTGCAAAATAATAGAAAAAATTAAAGCAGGGCAATGAAATTAAAAACAAAAGAAAACGACGAAACAAGTGAAAAAATCAAAATAATAATGAAAAATTAAAACAATTGATAAAAAACTTAAACGAAATCCGGATGAAATTCAGAGAAAATACAAAACGAAAATAAAAAATAATAAAAATTAAAAATTGATAACAAAGTTGTACATAATAATGAAACCAAAAACAAATTAAAAATCGGAAAAAAAAATAAATAGTGAAGTCATGAAGGCGAAATTTCATAAAGACTGAACGAAAATATTAAAAGTGTAGGAATAATAATTTTTTGGAACCGGTTTTGAAATCATCGATTAATAAAAGAAGAAATGGGATAAAGGATAAAAATTGGGAAAAAAATTTGAAAATAACAGGACATGAAGTCATTTTATTTTATACACAAATCCATTATATGTTGTTGGCAAACGTGTATGTAATATGTAAACTTTTTTAAGATGCCTATATAAGGTGTTTTCCGTAAACGTTATAACTGGAAATTTAATTCAATAATAACATACCACAAATAAGGCATAATTTCTAGGGCCGTCCATTATATTGAAACGTAAATATTAGTTGAAATGTACCATGTAATATTCACGTAATCGTTTGAAAGCATACAATTACGGGCGAGGCCAGTGTTTCTGCACACCACGATGAAGAGGATTCTTCACGAAAATTCATAACAGGTGCACAATTATCTATGGGTGTCATATTGTAATAGTTGCCAAAGACCATAAATTATTTCGGCTTGGTACGAAGTGACTTGTTAATTTTCGTACGATTGTTTCCTAAAGAGCTCTCTCTGACAGCAGGTACTAATATTAGGGTAAAACCTTGAGCATATTTCTTAAAAATTTTATTCCGTTTGACTTTCATAACAATACTGAGAAATTTTCGACGTATTGTAATGGTCAGGTAATGCTTTGAGACCCAACTATTTTTCGAAAATTCTTTTGAATTTTACCCACAAATTAAATATTCAAGAAACAAATTCGGAAATATCCAAATATGAAATACAAATATGAATTAGAAATAAAATAAGAAAATCAAATAGGGGAAGAAATTTTCAAAGGATATTGTTGCATATATGAATAAGATGGATAAAAACTAAAAACATCAAAATTGCAATTTTATAGAAATGCTCTTTTACAAAGATATTTTTTGTGAAACGACGTTGCGCACATATTGATGTAAAACTCACATACTTTTCTACAGATTGCTCTGGTTGGTACCACATTATCACTATAAGGATAGAGAAAAAATACTGTTTCAAAATTAAATTCATTACTTTTCTAAAATACCCCGTATACATATACAAAGTATATCCAAAAAGTACCCAAAAATTATTCTTACATCGAATCATCTTTCAGTTAAAAAGACATGTGCAAAATCGGTACATTTTTATGAGGCAATTTAAACTGCCATTCCATCAGATCAGGAGACGTGAAGCATCCCTGAATATTTTACCCCCTTTTTGTTCAAAATTTTCACAAACCTTTTCACCGCCTCTCCGAATTTTGCGTTTCTTTTAAACACAATTTTGGGATTTCAGAAATTTTTCGATGAACCTTGTATGAAAATAAATCAATATTCATTCTTATAAAAGAAGGAATAAAATGAATATTATTAATATACTTTACCATTTCAATTTACATTTAAATACACATCCATCTGTTAATACAACATATAAGAAGAAATACAGAAAAAAATACTGTTTCAAAATTAAATTCATTACTTTTCTAAAATACTCCGTATACAAATACAAAGTATATCCAAAAAGTTCCCAAAATTATTCTTAAATCGAATCATCTTTCAGTTAAAGAAGGCAAAAAATCAGGAAACAATACTGAAATCGCCAACGACAAACAGTGAAAAAGCTTCGTGAAAGCTCTGGAGTAAAATAAAAAAAAAATAGCATTAACATTAAAAATTACTTTTGTTACGACCTAATTAAAGTTTGCTAAATTTATACATGTCTCATCATTTTCTATGATAATGTCTGTGACATTTCAGATAAGTAACGTACAAAATATGTCACTCGTAACACATACAAATAGTTACAATGCGAAATTTAAATGGTCGATACGGGATGTTTCGATTGTTGAATAATGTGGCGATAACGATGCATAAAGAATATATTATGTACACACATATTCTTTAGACAGAAACCATTAATATTACTGTAATATTTCAAATCGTTATACATACATCGGTTTGTAAATATGTTCGTTTTTTATATTTTAATCAAACTTGTTATCATTTATAACAGAAAAGTTTTAAAATAATTAAATGTTGAAGTTTTAATTGGTTTATTTATAATGTTTGAATTTTTGTAATTTATAATTTCCACAAGTTTAATTAATATATCGCACACTACTCCATGCTAAACATTTATTCATTATTCCAGTTAATATACCAATTTATAATATTATTTCCGAAACGAAATGTGCTACGTCCATTTTATTGATGCAAACCGAACTTAACGAGTATAAGAGTTTCCTCATTAAATGTGCATGGTTATCGGTTATAATTATAAAATGTGTGGATTGAGCCGATTTGTCCACATTTAAATCTAAAATGTTAACGTTACTGTGTCTGTAAAAAGCAAACATTTCTAACTTTTCGAGCGTATCGTTATAACAAAAAAAAAAGGTTAGGGCTGCAAGTTGGACATATGCACATCAATTTAATTTCGCTCCTATTCACACCACTGCCTCTTTTCTATAAGTCTGGTACGCACCCCTCGCGTATAAAAGATTTTTCTCATGTTTCAAAAAAAAAAAAAAAAACGAATCTTCGTTCAGGTACGACCGGTAGTTAAAAAGTTAATGAATTCCGAGCGTTCTTGTCAATTGGAATCAACTTTAATTTTACAACATTAGTAGACGCATCCGGACGAACAATTTAAATTTAAATCCCAATTAAGATGACGATTCTGAACCGTGAAACCTTCAGTTTGGAAAATATTAAAATCACATTCAAATTAATACTTAGTAATGGCCGTAAAGTCGAATTTTTCAAACCGAGAGGTCGTAAAATTAGTTAAATTGTTACGAGTTTACAATGACATTGAGTATCGTACAGTCATCCACAAAATGTGTCTGTAGTTGACTCAATTGTTCTGTATGTGAGTTTACATGTGGTTCACATCGGGGGGTTTCGGGCGTTTGTATTTTAAAGTGTGTTTAAGTTGCTGACTGTTTATTCGAGCAGCGTTTTCCTTTTTCTATTGTTGTAGGTTATGATCGCTTTAAGTATCGCAGTCGAATGATCACTTTTTTAAATATTAAGTTTGTTACGTATTTTAAATTAAATTGATGTTTTATGGTTTATTATAAAATACATTTTTTAATCAAATTTGATTTAAAATGACTCCGTTTGTAAATATAACGGCAAATATTGAAAATTTTAAGAGGTTATTTTCTTAATATTTTAGTAATTTTTCAATAAACTGGACAAACAATGTATAACAAAAATTTTGATCATGGCTGGCATGAAACAACACTTCCAAATGAAACTTTTAATGATACATGCATATCTAACAAGAAAACATTAAAGAGTCAATCATAAATCTCAGAACACAAGGTTGTAAGAGAGCTTGGAGACATGAACATGCCTTAACGTCTTTTTCACAGCGTTAAGGAAAAAAAAACACCCAAAAACAAACAAATGCAAATAGTTAACCCCATGGAGTTTTGATAGTGTAATTTGTAGTGTCAGTTAAATAATTTGTTTCTTTTTATTATTTAAACCCAACCTAACATTATTAAATTATTCTTATTAATTGCAATTTCTTGGATGTAAATGCTTGAAATTATACTTTCAGTCCAGCTTTTCTGTTGTTTGTTTTTTCTATTCAGTTTGTGATTCTTTAACTCCTTTTTCCAGTACGTAGCATGAAAATGATATCCTCTCACTTGGAAGCCATCTTATCCTTCGTGCTCTTACCACTTGGATTATCATTGATTCTTTGAAAATCTTTTTAAATTCCTCGTTGATTCTTTTTCTCAATTTGGCCCTTCCGCTTTGATCATGTAGTATTTTATTTTTACTTTCCTTTCTCAAAAATCTAAAGTGTCTCATTTCCGTTCCTTAATAAGGAAGTAAAAACCATTTTTGTTAGTTTACTTTATTTTCAGTTTTCAATTCAGTTTCTCGCTTCTTTTTCGCTTGATTTTCACCGTTGTTTATTGATCTGATTATATTTCTACTCTTTCGTTAACCCTATCTTTTAATTTATTTGATTTATTAATTTTTCCATATTGTTTTTTCATCTGCCGATTATGTTATGTTGCAGAATTGCACAAATTTGAGCAAAATGTCAAAATTCGTGTTGATCGTTAGCCGCGACGGCTTAGGGAATTTCCGAAGATGACAAAAACGAATCCGCTGGGAACGTCCGATCTTCTTTTGGAAGAAAGTCAACGAAAGTCGAGGCAATAAGAGAAGGAGACGACCCAATCGTAGAAGAGACCAGCCCCATGACGACGACGATTGATTGAATTGAAATGTTTTCTACGGCTTTAACAAATAATTATAAAGAGTACAACATTTTTCAAATTCAAAAATTTATATAAAATGTCAATGAATGCGTAGCCAAATGTAAAAAGAAATAAATCCCTATCCCATTAAAAAAAAATGATATTGTGGTAAATACGCAATGAAATCCATACTGGATTAAAAAGGAAATCATATGAATTTGGGGAAGAAGGAGAGAAAGAAGTAAAAAGGAAAAAAAAAAGAAAAGACAGGTGCGTGAGTTTCGGAAATTCTTTCACTTAACAAAATTTTTAACGCCATGTGATTATTATTTTTTTTCTTCTGCATTTTCTTACATTTTTTTTCTTTCAAAAAAAGCAATGTTTTTATATTGAATCTGAAAATAATGAACTACCACAGCAAGTAGATTGATTTCTCAGTATCAAGAGAAAATATCTGAAATATGAAGAAATAAGCGGTTTTCTTGGCATTGATGAATGGTATTGGCACAAAATGTCATTATAAGATTCAGGATTAGGAATTTCATTGCAATTGAGCAATTTTAATTTTATTTCGAATTCACCCAACAACATTTCCTAAAGATTTCTAAAGAATTAGAACTTCTAAAGAACGTATGGGAAAAGTTGTAGGGAGACACAGAGAGGTGCAAGAGCAAAGAAAGTTTGAAAGGATATAGATGAAATAGTACAATAAAAGATATATGAACGTATGGGAGGGTACCTGAGTATTTGAAGGGTAGAAGATGTGGCTCAGAATAAAGGATATTGCCAAGGTTCAGGCGTGGGAAGGAGGAGAAGGCAAATGGATGGGAGGAGGATTATCGAAAATGTAGATTTTGTGGAGTAGGTAGAGACAAATGGAGGTACGGCTGGAGGGGAGGGCAACCAGTTGATCTTAGGGGAGGATTTGGCGTTGGGAAAGTGCTGGAACAAGTGCTTACGCGAATCTGTAGAGGGGCTAGAAGTAGTGAAGTTGAAGAAGAAATTAGAGGAAGCAGAGTCAATTTGCAGGACTTTTTAAATTTTTCATCAATATGCCAAATATAGGCTTTTTTAAATTACGTATCGGAAAGTCCTGCAACAAAAATTTTAGCCGTAATTTTAAGTTCCACTCGCAATTCATCTGTCTTTAAATAATCAACAATTTTTTCATGCGTTGAGTAAGTTGGACTGGAACATTTCTCCAAAAACTCAGGTAACTTCAATGAAATGGAAACTTCATGGCTAAAATATGCAATAAAAATTATATTGCCCCCATTGCCCCTAAAAATTTGATGAGAATTTCTTCAATCACAAACTTTATGGTGAAAAGTAAATAAGAAGTAAATAAACTGTAATATACAGGATCTTCCTTAAATAAGTACAGATATTTTAACAGGTGATAGCTGACCTCAACCCAAATCCAAATCCGCAAAAACGGAAAGTACAGTCCTGTGTCCATTTCAATATGTGTCGCGTTGAAAATCAATTTCCTTTGGCGGGAATAACATAAAATGTTGCAAAACAGCCTCTATTGATGATAATTCGGCGTTACTGTCATATTTTACTCAAAACTTATTTTTTTCTGGCACACCCTTCAACATAGTACTGCCGTTTTTGCAGATTTGGGTTTGGGTTAAGGTCAGCTATCAACTATTAAAATATCTGTACTTATTTAAGGAAGAGCCTGTATATATATACCGGGTGTGCCAACTATCTGGGGTCGGTCTATTACGTCTTACCTATTCACTTGATTAAAAAATGTTACAAGTAAAAGTCGTTTGGAGTCAAGTACTCTACACCATAAAGTTATTCTAAAACATACAGGGTGTTTAGTATTTCCTGCACGTTATACAACTTTGTTATTTTAAACGGAACGGCCTGTATATTGTGACATTTTCAGATTCCTCGTTACAAAAAAGGGAAAGTTCATACTACAGACACCATACTAAAATTGAGTGGTTTTTGAGATATTCCACTCTTAGGAAAAAACAATTAATTTGAACTTAGGTAGATCTTTTTGAAAATTAATAACGTTTTTATTGACGATTATTATACTTTGGCATAATACTAACAATGCTTCAAGTTAAACGGCCAATATCCTCGTTATATTATACAGGCTGTTTTAAAATTGAAAATATCTTATATCTTATTTTGTCTAATACAGGTTTTAGGATACTTAATTACCTAGAACTCAAAAAGAATTAATTTTAGCTATAGGGAATGTTATATGCGATCGAAAAAAAACTTAACACTTGATCAAATGGCATAAAATTATATAAGGTGTTCCATTTGAAAAAAACGAGTTTTAGCCTTTTAAAGATACTGCAATGCATTATCAATTTTGAAACATCCTGTATAATATAACGAGGATATTTGGTATTGACTGTTTAACTTGAAGCATTGTTACCATTATGCCAACGAATCGTTACAAAATCGTCGTTAATAAAAACATTATTAATTTTACTACCTAAATTAATTTTTTTTAACTAAAAGTGGAATATCTCGAAAACCGCTCAATTTTAGTATGGTGTCTGTAGTATAAACTTTCCCTATTTTGTTCCGGGGAATCTGAAAATGCGACGATATAAAATAAATAGCTTGATTTCAAATTATATAATTATAAAATAACAATACCTATTCTGATTGAACGCATTAGATTTACAATTCTTCGATAGTTATGAAAATTCATTTTATCGACCCGAAAGTCGGTCGAAAATAAATTGTGTATCAGCCATTACGAACGAAGTTGTCATTGTTTTGACAGCCGTTGACAGTTAGAATAGAAAGATAGAATAACAGCGTAATATGCCTAACTGGTACAACTTCATTACAACACAACATTGTTTTGATATAGTTTAAACAAATACGACAAGCATTTTCTTCTAAAAATCACATTTAATGGTTATGTTACGTATGGATAAAATATGTCAACGCGGTGGCAGCACTTGATGTAGTGTAACTAGCGCATACTGGTGTCAATTCTCGGCGGCACATTTTGAATGGGCGCAGGTACGAAGCGAGAACGTTTGACCACTAAGAAAATTATAAAAAATTTTGAAAATTTTTAATTCGAGATAGGACCGTCGTTTTTGCAGATTTGCGTTTAGGGTAAGGTCAACTATCACCAGTTAAAATATCAGTACTTATTTACGGAACATCCTGTATATTGTCTTAACCGCAACCTGAATTTATGTTCATGGCGCCCTCATTCGTGAATAATTAAAAATCGAAATCGTAGATAGTGACATTCTTGAGAGCAGAAAATCGAAAAATGTTATAGAACAACAAATTTCAATATAATGTTTTAGAGTGTACGTTCAGAAAGCAACAAAATAAAAAATGCATTAAATAGAAAAAAATGGTAACGATCACATAACTACAAAAAAAAAACAAAACAAAGATATTAATAATAAAAACAATAAAATGGAAAACGAAAATAGTGAAAATAATCTATACTACGTTCGTAAATTCGGAGGAGTAAATTAAAATTCGCACTTAAAAAATTCGCTCACTGATTGGCTACTTGCGAGTCACGTTTACACAGTATTCGCAACCAGATTTTCGGTATTTAATGTTTACATTTGTGATAGCTGACAGGTGTCGATTTTAAAGTATTTAAAAAATCATTTGTTGTCTATTAACAATGTAAAAAACAGTTCTTTATGAGAGCGAAGTGCAGCAAGGGGAATTAATTACTTCAATTTCAATGTATTCAAATCCGGGAACAAGTACTCTAGTTTTACCGCCAGGGAAACGCCCCCGTTTGGGGCATTTAACAATAAACTTAGTTTAAACAAGATTTTAGTTTCTCTAAATTATTTGATTGGTAAATACGTAAATAGTTATTAATAAACAAAAAAAAAAATGTTTAGAAATTAAAAATGTATTAAATTTTTCTGCTTTAAAAGTAATTATATTCAAAAGAAAGTGTGTGTTTTATTAACTTTTCATAATGACAGGCAGGAGAAATACACAAAATTTAACAGACAATTGCACGAAATCGCATCTAACAATAACTGAACAAAAGTAGAATTGGACGTCTAAATAATCCAACTAACGATAAGTTCGAAAATTGTTCCAGTGTAATTCTGGCTTACTTATTTACTCCTCCGAATTTACGAACATAGTATAATAATTATAACACTATTCACATCTGTTAAAATATTAACAGTTTTTAAATTCAACTTTTTAGAGTCATCATTTCATTATTTCCATTTAGATACACAATTTTACAACAAAAATTAACATCTAAGTGACTGATTTTATATTATTTTTTTTACCTTGAAATAACTGATAATTTATAATGAAACAGAATTAATTTAAAGAAACCGTAGAAAAGCTAATTTTTGATTTGACCATTTTGAAGTTTATCGGATTTATTTGACGTTAGCACGTTTAATATTTCTCCAATTTTCACAAATGTTATTCTTCGTCTTCACATCTATTTTTTCACATATCTGTAATTTTTTACACTTTTTGACGTAGTATTTCTATGTTTTGAAGCAAATTGATGCTTGTTCTTATGACATCTTTGGAAATGTTGACATTTAGTTCAGAAAAGTCTCCACTTGACATTGAAAAAATGTGGCGTTAAACAAACGAAAGATAGCTAATATGGTCGTCGAGGTCAACTTGGAGGTCCGACATATTACTTTCGCTAATCTCGCGCTTCCTTAAATGGAGATGCTCACCTCCTTGACACGAAGTGTGAAAATGCGTGCATTTTTTTTTTTTGTAATGTCAAAAGTATTTGCGATGATCGGATTTCATTGTTCAAATTTGTATTCTGACGACAACCTAGTTTAAAATAAAGCCCAATCATCACTTTAAATAAAAAGTCAAACGGTTAAACATTTTTTTAATAATCTAATTACCTCGACTTTCCAAGTTTGAGCCTTGTCACTCTTTAGATGACTTGGATATATTAAATTGTATATTATTCGGAAAGATGTTTGTATATTTTTTATTTGAACTTAACTGATTATTTTTTTTTCAGCATGCCAACGCAGTTAAAATCCAAGCTCAGGAGTATGTCCAGAAAAAGCAGGCCAGGAAGGTGATGACTAGATCCACCACAGGTTCACTAGCACAAGCCCAAACTATCGTCACAATATCAGATGTCAAGTACTTTGCCAGTGCTAAACCGGGAACCTTTTTTGCCAGGTAAATCATTTGTAAAAAAACATTGCAAATAGGTCTTTCAATACATTTTGAGCTCATTTTGAGAACTGATCAAAGAAGAAATTGTAAAAATGCTTTATCGAAGGGTCTTTTTTTTAACAAAGAAAGTGGTTCAGTCTCTCTAAAATTCTAAACCAATTGAGCACATTTTTATTTACCTATAGAGACAACGTAAGCAACTTCATCCAATGGTGTCGACATTCCATCCAGATTATAGAATGTCTTCTTTTCGAATCGGACGACCTTATCATGAGAAAAAACGAAAAACACGTCATTCTTTGTTTGCTGGAAGTAGCCAGAAAGGGTGCAAGGTAAGATCTTGCCGATACCGTTTATCACATGTAACAGTTCCCATTGAAAAAAAAGGTTTGGTATGCTGGCGCCGATGCTCGTACAGATGGAGCGCCAAATCGATCGGGAAATTGCGGCCGATCAGAGAAAGATGGGGGTTTCCGTGGAAATTCAGAACGGCCTTAACGATGACGACGATAGCGACAGCGAAATAGAAGACGAACAGCTAATGTTGACTTATGGACCGACACCTCAGATAGTTACCAACGACCTTAAGAGCCTCGACGAAATGGTAAGTTTTTCAATTATTATTTTTTATATTTTTTGAACGAACCATTTATATAAAAATATACAGTGTGTCCCAGATCGAGTGGGATTACATGGGTAACTTTCTTATCATTGAAGATGGAGATTTTGTTAAATGGGCAATGTTTTGCAGTTTTATATGCTGATTTGAAATCTGTTTCAAAAAGTTCAAAATGTCGAACCCGTCAGAAGTTATTTAAAAAAAACTGTCATTTTCTTGTATGTCAAATATCTTCGTAAGTATAAGAGATACGAAAAAAAGTTTCATATGAAAGTCACTGTATACGACGAGACCAATTTAAAATTAGTGTCAAAAAAAAATTCAAGATGGCTGCTTTTGTGGTATCAACTTCCTTAAGTTAAATGGGCACCATATTGGATTTTTAGGTTACTGAATCGGATTTTTTATTCTCTTTTCAACGATGTAAGATAATTTATGATTGAATAAAAATACCAGTAAAATTAATTGTTTTTACATTTTAATCAAGTAGGTTTACATGGAGCCAATTTTAAATTGGTCTCATCGAATACAGTGACTTTCATATGAAACTTTTTTTGACATACAAGAAAATGATAGTTTTTAGATTTTTTAAAATAACGTCTGACGGGTTCGACATTTTCAACTTTTTGAAACAGATTTTAAATCAGCATATAAAACTGCAAAACATTGCCCATTTAACCAAATCTCCATCTTCAATGATAACAAAGTTACCCATGCATTCCCACTCCATCTGGGACACACTGTATATAATTTAAAATGTCCTAGAGATTACTAAGAACTTTATGTGTCATAAATCACTTTATGTGGGACACTGTGGCTATAATAACTGAAGTGAAAAATATAATATAACACTTGCAGTTATTTAATCATAAATGCATACATTTTAGAAGGTAAGGTCTTCATTGAAGATGGAAGGTATGCGTCCATCTTCATTGGAGATGGAAGAATATTTACGTGTGATACTACTTATATATATATATAACAGCTCTACAAGCCTGAAGGCTCTTGGCTTAAAGTTTCTTTATTGTCTTCCTCCATTTTTCCCTGCTAACTGCTAGGGCTGTCCAGTCTTCAACACCCACTTTCCTTAGGTCTTCTTTAACTGCCTCTAGCCACTTTTTCTTCGGTCGGCCCCGACCCGACCTTTTCTTTGCTCCCTCTCCTCCCATCATGGATTTCCTTACCATCCTGTCCTGCGGCATTCTGTATACATGTCCTAACCATCTTGCTCTATTCTGTTTTATAACACGCGTAATACTTGGATGATTATACCCTACTGACAATTCTTGATTTGTTCTTCTTCTCCACTCGCCGTTTTCATCTTTCACACCTCCAAAAATTCTTCTTATGATCTTCCTTTCCCATATATTTAATTTGTTTTCCATCTTTCTGCTAAGTACCCACGTTTCGCATCCGTACATAACTGTTGCTCTAACAATCGTGGTATATACCCTCAATTTAGTTTTTGACGACAAATCTTTGGACTTGAATAGTTTTATCATTGATCCCATGGCTTTACTTCCTTTCAG
>JAFFZR010015792.1:5379-22920 GCA_018397195.1 Lethrus apterus | reverse complement strand
AAAAAAAAAAAACATTGTCTAAGCTCTTTGAGCACTTTTAATGTCTCTGACTTTTTCATAATTTTTCTTCTGTTTATCTCAAAGGCGCTTTTAAAGTCAATAAAAATTGCGTGAGTTTCTCTATTGTGTTCCCATGCTTTCTGAAATATCTGCTTTAAGGTATATAGCATTAAGTGTTGATGTGTCCGGTGTGAAGCCATTCTGGTAGACTCCATTTATTTTTTCTTACTGTTTCAACCTCTTATTTTGTACGCGTATTTTGCCTTGTAGTTTTTACAGTTTTCTTTGTCTACTTTCTTGTATATCGATATAATTAATCGTCTATTTCATTCACCCGGCATGCATTTTGTTTTTGTTTGCATATTTGTTCTATCAACAGGTATATTTGTTTACACAGTTGTTGGTCTCCATATTTAAACAGTTCTGCTTCTCAGAGGGGTTTTTAACTTTCTTATTTCTTCCTGAATTTCTGTCTCTGTAGGGAATTTTGCTTCTTCTTCTTCTTGTAGTGTTCTGTTGTTCTCATCTTGTGTTTCTTTGTTTTCGTCTTCTTTTTCTAAGTGATGTACTCTTTTCCATCTTTAGGGAGTCGTATTGTCCATCACCACTTTTGTCTTTTATTCTCCGATATTTAAAAAGGTTAATGAATTAATTCCAGCAATTTGACTTACCTATTTCGTGAAGCATGGTTTTCGTTCCAACAAATCCATTGATGCAGGTCTTACTAATCTCTTAAAAAATATATATAGGTACTTCGTTGATAAAAATGATTAATGATAAAACTGGAAGAAGCAGAAACTGTGTATAAGGGGAAACATGTCTAATATTACATCATTGAGATGGGTGTCCCCCAAGGTTCTGTCTTGGGGCCTTCGTTTTTTTTTCCCTCGCTGTCTGGATAACATAATTGTTGTTAAATTTCTGCCGCTGGTAATAATAAAGTAATAAATTCACCTAATATTAAAGATCACGTCCTAAATGATATTTGATATCATAAAATTATTCATTGGATGAAAGAAGCTTATCGTTACTTCTGATATAACAAAGTATACTGCGTTATTAGTTCGAAATCATCAATATATCAAATTCAGCATTCTTCCATACAATAATTGACAAATCGATTGTAAAATATTTTTATTTTAAAATTTTTCATTTTTCAACAAACGTTTTTGCATAAAAATGGCCAAAAGAGAAAAAATCGTAATAAAACGGCGTATTTTAACAATGAGAGCAAAGATGTCAGTTTTTTGGAAAATGCTGTCAAACTTCAAAATATTTTAGAAAAAGTAGAAACCATGAATATTTGGGATCCATAATTGAGAAAAACGGAAAGATAGGTAAAGAAATAAGTATACATGGTGTTCAAAGTTATCTGAGCACTATTGCTATCTTCGTTATTTTTGGAGCTACAGAGTCGGTTAAATTAGCAAAGAATCAGTGATTCTTCCGCTGATTACAATGCTTCACACAAAAAAACAATTGCGCATCACATTTCAGAGCCAACTCAGATAATTAGATTTTTTAAATGGAACACCTGTATATTTATGTAGCAGTCGGTAGAAAATGAAATTTTGCACAAAATCTTTTCATACTACTATAACCCAGAAATGAAAAACAAAAGAGCTACGATGACATTAATACAGGTCACCGCACATGTGATAACTTTGTTAGTAGAGAAGCTACAGTGTTGGTCAATACATCAAAAATTTGTAGTTTTTTCTACTGATTACAATGGCGTACTTAAAAAACAATTGCCAGTCGCATTTTCGAACTGCTTGCTTTGATACTCATTTACTTATTTTATATTAAAATTTGGCCTTTCATCTTACGGTTGTACCATTAGAAGAGTATTCTATGTAAAATTTAACTTTTTATCAATTAAAGTGTATTTTAATTGATAAAAAGTCTCATAACATTTTTTTTTTGTTAGTTCTAAAATGCGACTCGCAACTGTTTTTTTTTGACAGTACGCCATTGTAATCAGTAGAAAAAACTACACATTTTTGATGTATTGACCAACACTGTAGCTTCTCTACTAACAAAGTTATCACATGTGCGGTGAACTGTATTAATGTCGTCGTAGCTCTTTTGTTTTTCATTTCTGGGTTATAGTAGTATAAGAAGATTTTGTGCAAAATTTCATTTTCTACCGACTGCTACATAAATATAAAGCGTGTTCCATTTTAAAAAATCTAATTATCTAAGTTGGCTCTGAAATGTGATGCGCAATTGTTTTTTTGTGTGAAGCATTGTAATCAGTGGAAAAATCACTGTATCTTTGCTAATTTAACCGACTCTGTAGCTCCAAAAATAACGAAGATAGCAACAGTGCGCAGATAACTTTGAACATCCTGTATAATTATGTTTCTATTGTTTCCTCTTATGTACATACATGTAATATACAGATATCTATGAAATCGCTCCCGTAATACGCAAGAGATTTATGAAACAAAATTAAGGCTGATTGCGATAAAAATTTTGTAAATTTTCTTATGCGTATAAAAGTTTTTAAGTGAAGTAGAGAAAAATTGTCTTAACGGGCATTTTTTATTCTAATTTATTTATTGTTGTACTTTATTTAATCTTCTTTGTCAAGCAAATTAGTGATATTCCTCTATCCAACATGTCCAAAATGTTAAACAAGATCACATAAGTAATTTTCTATTTTCGTAATTTCTTTTGCGTTTCTGTATCAAAACTATTTCAAAACTTGCTCCTCTTTGAAATCCTTCTATTCCTCCCTTAGTCTTCCATATATTCCTTCTTAGTATTCCTTTTAACAGAAGATTTTCTGCGTAGATGTCATTACAAATATCCAGTTGTGTAACTCTACAGTGTGTCTCACTTTAGAAGGCACCACACCAGTATTTTTTGTTATATATAATCGATTTAAAAATTTTCTTTTTTCTGATTACTCTTCTCACTAAATTGTACTTTTAGGGTATATTACTTTCCCTTCAAGGTAAAATGTCAGTTTACTACGATTTAAAATAAACAGCAAAATTGAAGAAGTTGTATTAGGGATTTTGTATCAAAAAATTTTGTTGATAAAACTTGTTCAGAATCGTTAAAATAAGCTAAATCCGAAATTTCATTAAAAACAAAATATTTCGAAAATCTTTATTAAAAAATGTCTATGTACAGAAAATTCGAGTAATAAACTTACAAGTTTGTCCCGATGTTTTATTTTATTCTTTTAATGCAATACAATAACAAAAAACGTTATTTTCAACTAAATCACAATTAGCACTTATAAATTTGGAAATTTTTTGAGATTTTCAAATTTTTTTGTTTTTAACGAAATTAACAAATTAACAACTTTTATTAAGAAGATTTGTTGATAAAAAAATCTCTAATACGACTTCTTCAATATTGCTGTTTAATCTAAATCGTAGAAGGCTAGCATTTTAACTTGAAGGAAAAGTAACCATAAAAATACAATTTAGTGAGGGGTATCATCAAAAAAGAGAAATTTTTTAAATCGATAATATATAAAAAAAAATATTGTGGTGGTGTCTTCTAAAGTGAGACACACTGTATATAGAGTCTGTATATTCTCTTTTATGTTTCCTTGTGTTTAGTTATGTACTTATTGTATATTGCTGATGTTTCAGCAATATTAGAATTAACTCATTCTGTTAATTCTAATATTGCTGAAACATCAGCAATATACAATAAGTACATAACTAAACAATAAAGAATGAATACTTGAATTCTAGTAATTTTACTGCTAGTAACACAAGTAAATTTATTGGATGCTAGAAAAAACGACCAAAATGTTTTTATAGAGCAAATTCGTAATCTAAAGACGATAATGAAGTGGGTGAGGTGGAGTTAGCATTTCTAATATGGATTTATTTCCATCAATCTTACTCCTCTTTGAAAATACCTAAATTTTAATTTGTTGATGGCATTGGTTACTTTGAGAAAATTTTAAGAATTTTTGCAAAATTCCTTGAAATTTTATCAAATAGATATCCTTAAACGATACATTTTATAAAAACTAACGAATGATCCATTCTAGGGATTTCAACGAACTTCAGAAACCAACGTCCACCAATTCTGCTGTAATTAGATTCTACAGATACGTCCAAGCGGCAAGAGACGGTCAAGATAAACGTGATTGTATCCGATTATACCCAACGTGCGCAATCAACACGGAAAACTAGTTCTTCAGTGAAAGTGCGTCTTCAAATGGGACAATAACCTTGAAAATTGTCATGCATTGGCCAAAAATTATATTTTTTTTAGTTTCCTTTTTTTTTAAGTTACATTCCACTCAAACAAACATCGTCAACACAAAATATCAGTGATGAAATGAAATCAGCTTGACCCACTGACATTCCACCGATTTTTGTACATATAGGTTGTCCCTAATATTAATTAAGTTGTTACACTAATAAATTAATTCGTAATCAGTGTTTGAGCTTTTTCGACTAATAGTTTGATTTTGTAAAAAGTTAGCTTTTTTATCAGGAATATTAAGATAAAATTTGAATAGAATAGATATTACACATCCCAATTTGGGATAAATAGTCATAGATATATAGGAGTTGCTCAATAGTGTTACTACTATAACGCAAAATAGTAGTTTGAGTTAATCTAGTTTGATGTAATTTAGTATTGTTTTCTTCTGTAATATATGAATATGAACATTTATTGCAAAATAAGTAATACTTTAAAGTTAGTTTAGATTTAGCTCGCGGCTGTAGAGCGTCTTCGTTTATTTATTTATTTATTTTAATTCGTAGTATTTTAAGTTATTTATTTGATGTTAAGTTTGATAAGCTCATTGTAAACTTATTGGCTATTTGAAATATACTTGAATGATTGTTTCAGTGTTAATCAAATAATATACATAAAAGACAATAATAATAATATTATTAAACACAAAGAGCACGTTTTTAGTTTTATGAGAACACGTTACTTTTTATAATGAATTTCATTTTCTTTGAATTGCGTAAATCTGTTACCAAGTTTGAAAATTCGTGTACATTATTTTACTCTAAGTGTTATTTAGAAAAATTATTCTTACTCAATGTTCAATTGTTAATTAAAAAGGACATTTTTTCACAAAAAATTAAATATTGTGAACGCTTTTTTTATTGCACCAATGCAATCAATGCGTCCAATCTATTTCATTGCTCAGAGCGCTGTGTTGGAAATTAGATTACATTAGTGAAACCATTGTGAAATCTAATAAATAGATTTCACAATGGTTCATCTTCTGAGTTGTGATTATAATGAAAGCAAAACTGTTTATACAGGACTTTTTCTCATAAAATTCAAAATAATAGTTTTCCCTAATGCCTACAACTTCTAGAGACAGAGACGATTAATTAGTGTGTATTAATGAATAATATGATAAAATACAGTTGTTTCATTGCAATCGGAATTTGTCACAAAAATAATATATGATATTTTCTAAATTCAAATTATAGCAATCATGCAATCAAAATCGAAGTCATTCCAAAAAAATATTTGATTCATTCTGCATTAGCCAACATCCCATTAGTATTTTCATGGATTAAAATAACATTTGGCTCAATTTTCAATTGCACGTAAACAATTCAGAACAGAACTTCTACAACTTAGTATGGAGTTAAAATATGAGTATAAAAGAGAACAGGAAAAACGAAAAGGCTCGTGCAACCAGCCTGGAATAAAACATTGTAATTTTTTCCATAGAAATTTTCCGAATTTTTAAAAATGCACGCATGTAAGAAATCAACTAGTGTAAATTAAATTAGAATACCGAAGTAAAATTTTTTCCGTTTTTAGTTTCAAAAACATACACATTTAATTTATAAATAATGATATGATCATTAACCCCTTTGAATTCGGTCGAACCTAAATGGAATTATTTTAACGTCGTTTGATGCTGGATTTGATGTTTTAGTGAAAATAATCTGTCCTTCTAGTACCAAAACTAATAAGAAAAAGAACATTATTGAGTTTGTGCTTTTATTACGTTGTGTTTTTAGTTGTGTGTTTCTTTGATTATAATTAATATTATTTTTAATTTTATTCCGTTGTTTTGTTTTCAACATTGTTATTTTTGTTCTGTTCTTCTTTTGTGCCTATTTCTATTGTGTTTTGCACTTGAAGTTACAAACAATTATTTTATGATACAAACGTTCCCTAAAATAATTAATTACATAAAAGAAATAGTAAATAGATAGACTAAATAAGCTTTATTTTTCTCATAAAAATTTTGAAAGATTTGAGATAATGCCCAAAACCCCATTTTGAACGAATAAAATTGTATTGTATTGTAAGTTGCGACAAATTTTAAAAAATCTTTTAAGAAAGAATAAGTAAACAGCAAAAAAATACTGATAATTTAATGGTAAGAAATACAAGATACTTTAAATGATGTTACGGAACTCAAGAACGAGCGAAGAGATTAAAAATATTATTATGGAAAGTATAGAGACTATAGAGAGTATATTTACCATAAATGTGAACCTATTAAAGGTGCTCGCACACTGATGTGAAGCGAAGAGCAGCGACGCCAGAGCGGAGGCCGCAACTCCGGGCAAACCATTTGAAAATCCGGGGAAACTCCGGGCAAAATCCGGATAAACTCCGGGCAAAACCCGGAGAAACTAAGGGCAAAATCCGGAGAAACTCCGGACAAAATCCGGGGAAATTCCGGACAAAATCCGGACAAACTCCGGGGCATACCATGTGAAAATCCGGGGAAACTCCGGGCAAAATCCGGATAAACTCCGGGCAAAATCCGGAGAAACCCCGGACAAAATCCGGGCAAACTCCGGGCAAACTCCGGGCATACCATGTGAAAATCCGGGGAAACTTCGAGCATACCATGTGAAAATGCGGGGAAACTCCGGGCATACCATGTGAAAATCCGGTGAACTCCGGGCAAAATCCGGATAAACTCCGGGCAAAATCGGTAGAAACTCCGGACAAATCCGGTGAAACTCCGGACAAAATCCGGGGAAATTCCGCGCAAAGTCCGGGAAACTCAGTGCAAAATCCCGTAACTCCGGGCAAATCCGGAAAACGCCGGGCAAAAATCTGGGGTAATCCCGGATAAAATTCGGGCAAACTCCGGACAAAATCCGGGCAAAGTCCGGGCAAAATCCGAGAGTGTTGGCAACCGTAGCAAAAGTAGTTCCCGTTATCAAACAAGTAATACATCGGTAGTTATCGTCCAATATCCAATTAATCAGTGTTTTCAAACTTTAAGATCAGAGGTGGGCAACCTTTTTTATAACATGGGCCATAATAAATTTGACGTTTTTTCCGCGGGCCACTCTTAATTGACACTTTCTTGTGACCTATAATTTTTTAGTCTACAAATACGAAATATATAAAAAAAAGTTTTAAAGTTTAAATTATGAACATACAAATTAAAAAATTAAAAATATTCTTAGATTGAGAGTCGTAGTGTGTACTGTCCACGAACAATGACTTACATATATATAATACAATAAAAATTATTTTTTTACATAATTTAACAATAATCTTTGCATTCTTCATCCAGCAACGAAAAAAGGCTATACATTTATTTAAACATACAAAGTTTGTTTCAAAAATTTACAACGTGACCTAATAATTTTAAAACTAACATATATATTTGTTAAATAACTCTGTTTTCCACCAATGCTTGTATGAACTTCCTTATTAATAGACTCATGTACAAAAATAATTATTCATTTAAAAAAGAAAAAATCAAGGCCAAGAGGCTTCTCAGGTTGCAGACATTATGTTTAAACAAGATCGATATAATTAATTTTTTTTTCATTTTTTTTTTTTTTTTTTTTTTTTTTTTTTCAAAATATATTATATTAATTTTTATTATTCAGATTAAGACTTTATTTAGTTTTGTCTATTTTAAACAGATTTAGGTTTTATTAATTTAAGAACATTGTCTTTCTAAATAAATAAATAAAAAGATTCCTACTTAAGGAAAGAAAAAATAAATTCGAAAATAGGGCAACTTTAACACAGCAAAAGTATTAAGCTTTTATGACATTAATCAAATAATTTATCAAAATATGTTTCAACCAAATGTTGAACAGTAACATATTTTTGATTTCTTTCTTTATAAATATTTCGGGAGAAAAATTAAAAATCAAATTAAATAAGAATTCGTTGCAATGTTAATCATAAGCTGTTGTTAAATAAAATAAATGAGGTTATATTTTAATTCTTTGTAGAATGCGGCTTTGCTGTATATTAGTTTTTAAGTTATCCGCTAAAAATTCCATGTTACTGTAATGAAAAAAGTAAAAAAAAAAACAAAAATTGATTAATTTAAAATAAAGACCTGAATGTTGTCAATTTAGATTAAAAAAATGCCACCTTTGTATTTGACTTTCCAAAGTTTCGCCACACTTTCCAGAACTGATCGAGTGGAGTATCAAACATTAAAATTGCAGTCTGTATAAAAATAATTCAATGAAATATAAAATAAAATATCATATAAACTAAAGAATATTTATCAGAGCATAACGCCAAGATTCATTTAAAATTTTTAAATTATTATAATTTTTATTTAGAATCAACCATTTTGTTTATAAATATTTTTCAATATATCAAAATTGATATAAAATATTAACAGTGAACATTGTGATAAGAAACTTTTAACGATATTCCATCGGTAATAAAAATTCGTACCTCGTAACTAAGTAATGAGGTACTATGAACCAAATCACATCGATGACCTACAACTTGTATTGAAAGTGTAAATGAGTACCTAAATGCAATAGTTAACCAAAAGCATAGTAGTTAAAAAAAATGTTTTGATTAATGCATTATATAAAAAAAATGGATTATATGATGCTTACAGCAATTACTGGAACATATTTCTAACAACTGTAAGTTGAGATTAGTCTAAGGCGAAAAATAAAAAAAATATACCAAAAATTAAAATAAAATTCAAACTTCCTTACAAATTGCTACGAAGAGATTTAATTATAAATGCCTGTTGTATTAATATTAATATTTATATAATAATATATGGTAACATTTTTTAGTGTTCATTTTCACTTCCGAAACTTTTCTTTTATGTTTAAGGCTTATTTTTTCTAAATAATTTCGTCTTATTCTTTTGTCGACTTTCATATCAAAACTTAAATTGGTAAACTTGTAACTTATTAATGTTTTTCAAGTCCTCGTGATTCGATGTCATGTGTGGGAGGAATTTACAAATGAATATTCATTCGTTCATACCTCAAGCAAAAATTGAATTTTTTGCCACAGTAATTTGAATCAGAAAAGTACAAATGATGAAGTAAAATAGTTTGAAAAAATGATACCTTTGAAGAAAATAAAGAAATTATTACATGAAATATAATGACAATAAAAATTTTATTGATAATTAAATTGACTTAATGTGGTCTAGAAAAAAACACAAATTGTTAAATACAAATAATTCAGAGCTTTCACAGTCAAAAATATGAAACTAAACTACAATATAACACAAATTTTTGCTGAACATTCTGTAACAGTAACAAATTCTAGAATTTACTATTTATTTAATTTTTTCTAAATTATTTTATTTTGTTCACAATAAACTCTTTTCATAACATTTATTTATCTGTGTCAATATTTAAAAAATATATTACCATTTTAAACAATACATTTAAATACATCAATTATGTTAATATACCAACTTAACCGCAAGAGTCCTTTGAACTGAAGTTCAATTTCATCGATATCACTGGTATCACTTGTATATGCGATATAATTTTTCTGCAAAATTCGGATTACATTAATATTAGATTATTGGTATGTTACTTTATTTGAAAACGAATATCTGTAGAAACGTAATGTCCAATGCTAAACACGTGCAACCCCAATTGCGCTTTTGGTTTCTATTTCCGTTCACGCTAATATAAAATCGCGTCTTGTCATTTTAACATCATTATCAAAGTCATCGTAGCTTAATTAACACGTGATGGCTAGTTTTAAGTTAGTAATCGCCGTTGTTGCTATTTTGGCCGCGACGCATGCACACTATTCGGCTGTCGATGTAGTTCATGATATGTACACATCTTGCCTTAAGGAATTTAGTGTATCATGTGTGAAACCAAAAGCCCTGTCATGGATGAGTATGGTAGCAAACGATCCCATCATAAAGGTTACTGAAGATTTAGTCATAGTTAAAAAGGACAGTCCAAACGACTCAGAGGTAATACAATTAAATTATTTATAACTGTAAGCGAAGAAACGATTTTGTAGGAGGAACGTGGAATTTCCGAAGACATTTTCGATAAGTTCGAAAACTTTTTACAAAGTCACGATTTAGTGGCGAAAGTACCGCAAATTTTAAGTGCAAGTGGACCTTTAGGATTTTTGCTACCGAGAGCGTTCCAACCTGAAGATGTTTCCGTACCATTGGCTGCCACAGGTACATAAATATTTTATGCAAAAATTTCGTGCCACACGTTTAATTTTAGGACGATCGAAGCTTGTGAAGAAAGTTATCGTTCCGTTCCTATTGGGGTTAAAGTTTAAAACTGCAGTACTAGTTCCGCTGGCTTTGGCTCTCATTGCTTTGAAAACGTGGAAAGCTTTGACCCTTGGTCTCTTGTCTATGGTTTTGACCGGAGCTATGCTCATTTTTAAATTGTCCAAACCAAAGGTGAGTAAATTTGAAGTGAATTTAAAAAATGACTAGCAATTTATTTATTTATTTATTTTAATTAGGTTACGACCTACGAAGTTATCCACTACCCACAACATGTTGAACACCACGTTGAACACCCAGTTGCTGCACCAACCGGTTGGGAGTCCGGTTACGGAAGGGAATTATCTAGTCAAGAAATGGCTTATAGTGGATGGTTGGATCAATAACCGTCTGTTTATAGGATTGCTAGTTTTGGCAAATGTATTTATTATTTATTGAAATAAATTATTGCTAATAAATTAACGAGTATTCAAACACATTTTTATATAAAAAAAAGTTGAAATCAATTACTATCAGTGTAAATCAATTAGTTCCAAAACATTCTAAAGTTCTTGCCAAGAAATATTTAAAAAATCGTAATTACATGATCCGACTGTATAAAATTTTATGGCAACCAATTTAATTTTTTTAACCACCTTTTTTTGATATTTTTTTGAACGTATTCTAATGGTTACAACAGCATCAAATTTGCGCGGGGTTACATAAGAATATTTTTGGGGGAAAATTAAATTTATTTCTGGTAAATGTACCCCGTTCACATTAAGCAATTACACACACGTAGACACAAGAAGGACATTATTGAAAATGTGGGATGCGTTCCCATCACAACTGCTGTTCTTGCTTCTTCTATACGATTTGGCCAGTTTTTAATTTTTTATCCTAATTTTTTATGTCTAAAGACAGATCGGTTGACCTAGGTAGCTATTTGATTGGTTCCTCTCCTTCCAATCCATCTTCCTGGATTTTTTTTTGTACTTACTTAAATGCTGTTGTGTGTGGAAGTGCCATCTCGTTGAAATCACAAAATTTCACAGAATCATCACGATCTGATAAAGCAAAAATGTCACGATTCTGCAGCAATCGGAGTTTTTTGTATAAAAAAATGGTCTAATAGCGTGTTTATCAATAATCCAAGCTCAGACTGTTGATTTTGAGTGTGTATCTATTTTATCCATTAAAGTTTTTCAAATCCAATACGACAAATGTGTCTGTTGAATAGTCCATTTAAATAATAATCTCCTGGAAAAATAATTTTTGGTGCACCTGGCTAAAAGAATTTTACAAAAATACATCCTTTTTTCAAAATCATCTTCATAAAGCTTCTGGAATAGTTATAATGACGTTATTTTTCCCCTTGATAATTTTGATAGCTAATATTGTGATTCAAACCAAACTATCACACGGATAACTCACAGATAACTAGTGGGAAAACTAAAGCATTGCCTGTCATGGGTTCGCTTTTAGATTTCCTCTTTCTAAAATTACGCATTCCCAATTTGCTTGTGCAAGATTGAGTAACATTTCCATTTCGGATAAAGGCGATTCAATAATACTCACACCTCATTTTGGATGTTCTTTTTCGCTTAAAATGGCCATATCAAAACAGTAACACTGAACGGATGGCTGCAAAGTAAATACTAGAGGAAGAAGAAAACTAAATTGTAATTTCAAGCATATTGTTCAGATCGTATCAACCAACGGTTCAATTATTGCTATAATAGTCGCTAAAAAAAATGTTGTCACGCAAATTTTAAAACTATTAAAATTCGTTCTTTCCAACAATTTTCAAAACAGTTGGCGCCTTTTATAAAAATAAAGTCGAATCATTCAAAAACAAGAAATGTGTAAAATCACGACAATATGTCATTCAAATACCTCAATAAATTTCATTAAAACTATATTTCCATATAACCAATATTTATTAACTTACAATCAATATTCCAGCCTTTTTGATTAAAAAACAGCAAAGAAATTGAAACTTATCTGTAACAACGTCATCGCCATCGGTTTGAAAATACACATTTTAAATAGTCAACATTATTTCAAGTTCGTTTATTTACATTCAAGATTTATATATTACTCCTTATATTTTTTTGCTACGCCTGTTGTTCCTGTTCGTGTTTTTCATATTCTCTTCTATATCTACGCCTCCACTCCAATTTCTCTTTCACTGCCTTCAGTATTCGTGATGCCTGTCTTTTTCCATAACATCTTAGCCATGACTTCCTTGGTCACTTTCTTCCTTGGTCCATTATAATCGACAAGTCACAGGGGGTGTTCCAACTCACCCCCTGCTTTACAGAATCCAAAAATCTCTCCTCCACTTTTTCTGACCTTGGGATCCTTTGCTACCAAACATGTAGGTTCTATTACTTTTATAGTGTTTAATTTCCTCAACCAAAAAATTTTTCTCAAAAATATTCTCATATTCAGAAAAAAATACACCTTAAAAGATACGAGTATAAATATTCTTTCCAAAAATAGAAAGAAAAAATTAAGTTACGAAAAATCGATTGACAATCCCAGGCCCAGGCATTTACATTCAGTTGTTTTTGAACGTGTGTTTATTTTATCCTATGAAGATTTTCTTGAGACCAGTACGACAGTTATATTTGTTGAATAATTTATTTAACCGTCGCTCCTAAAGTAAAATACAAAAAGCAATTATTTTGAGGAGCATTTTAATGTATCTTCTATCAAAATGCTCCTCAGAAATAATTGCTTTTTCTAAAAAAAAAAGGAAAAATTTAGGTTACTATTAGTAAAGTCGACTGGTATAGTAAAAATGTTGCGATGTTTATAAAATTTAATGTAAACTGAGGGACAATAAAAACTAAGCACATTAAATCTTATTTTCGTCGACATTGACAGAAATTTACATTTTCGTTTTGTGGAAGATTTTGAATATTGTTTACGACCGCGACGAAAAAAGTTAAATGTTCCCTATTTAGTTGTTTGTTTTGCTTATCCAACTATGTTGCATATCATGGATACCAAAAGCATATCCATTAAAAAAACAAATTTTTTAATATAGATTTCTTAACGTTGGAAAAAATATCATTTATGACACTCAAGAAAAATACATGAATGGCGTGGCACCCGCATGGGGTAGCGCCGCGCCGCTGGTAGCTTTCTAAATCAATTTTTTTTTTGTAGATCAGTCCCTTTTTACATATCTTTCGTCATCTCTTTCTACCTTGAGCTAGTGTTACCCCATTAGCTATTCATACCCTGGGCTAATCTTCCTTTACCTCCTTGATCTGGTCTTCCTTTTCTTCTTTTACTTGCTGGAGTCCACTCTGTTATTATACTTAAAATTTCTTTTGGAGATGCCCTCCTAAAATATCCCTGCCACTTTACCCATTATTGCTTGATTTTTCTCCACCAAAATTTTTAATATTTCATCATTTGATCTTACTCTATACAAGGTGTCCCGTATCGTTTTGTTCAAACTTTGGGAAAATAAAGTAGATTTAATTTCATGAGTAAAAACCATATAAGTGGTAAGTCGAATCCGTTTAATTATACAGTTTGATCGAAAAAAAAAAGTTAGTCGAAATAAGCCATGAACAAAAATCGGCATATCTTTACTTATATCATAAGTGTTTGGCGTATCCTGAAACGGAAATGCCTATATCCGTATCATTTTCGAAAACGACAAGGGATTCTCAATACAGATCATTATGTTCACTTAATATGTTCGTCTTGGTTATTAAGACAATCACGACGAGATGCTGATTTCTTTCGAAAGATTCTGTGGTCGGACGAAGCTGCATTTACAAAAGCTGGATTCATACAAACAATAAAAGCTTTTTTTAATATCTTCCGAATATTTACGTTCATGGCATACTTCAACTAATTTTTTTTTTTCGATCTCACTGTATAACTAAACAGATTCGACATACCACTTATATGATTTTTATTCATGAAATTAAATCTACTTTACGTTCCCAAAGTTTAAATAAAACGATACGGGACACCTTGTATTCATTCATTCGAATAGGAGACTATAAGAATTATTCGAATTCGAATTGGCTCCAAAATCCATCCCAATATTCTTCTCTCAGCTACTCTTAGTTTTTTCTAATCCTTCTTTGTCAAGGAGATTACATCATATGCATACATCATCACTGGCCTAATAAGCGTCTTGTAGCTTCAAAATTTTATCCTTATTGTTAAGATCTTATTTTTTAGAATCGATTTGATACCATGATATATTCTGTTTGCAGCCATAATTTTCTCGTTTATTTCTTGCGTTCACATTCAGGAAGAAAGAAAATATTACCTTTGTGTGCTGTGAGAAAAAAGTACACTTTCTTCCCTTCTAACACTGTATAACTGTTATTTTCAATAAAGTTGAGTTTTATTTAAATTAAAAGTGTATTAATAGGATATTTCGTCGTTAAGTCGATTTGAATATATTTTTTTGGTCTTCATATTACATTGCATAAATATTTTTCTTAGTGTTTTAGAAAATAAAATGCATGAAGTTCGTATAATAATTATGTTGTTTATCATTGCAATTTTAGTTACAATATATAATTCATTGTAAAAATTCGGTAGAAATATTGTCTAAAATGAGTTGAAATACAAATTAAAAAAAAAAAAAATCATCAAAGTTTTTAACAATAATCCATGTATTTAGAAATTAGTTAAACTTATTTGTGACGGTTAGTATGCAATATTTATGCAAACATTATGGAAAAAAGATATGAAATTGGTGAATTGCGTTTTGCTACTGTTACTGTGGATATTAAAAATATATTTTACATACTTCACCTTTAATATGTTAACATACTTTACAATTTAAGTGGCTCATAGAAATCAAAAATTAATTTAAGGAAACCAAGAAGAACCTAAATACCATTTACTAGGAACTCAACGTAATGAATATTAATTTGCGTCCTTGTTATAGTTTAAAACAGCATCATGGTCAAGTTCGTACTCATAGTATTGTTAAAGTCCGGGTGATTCTTATTTATATTCAGAGTAAGTTCTAATAACAATACGCGGACGGTTCCAATACCAAATAAGCTTGCAGAAATGCGTCCACAGTTCATTTTCGAGTAACACTTCCGATTCTAAATAAATAAATAGCCAGGGTGTATGAATTGTGTATCAGTAGTCAACTACCAGTCGAACATTTAATATGGCTTTCTTTAAACTATACTTAAGTTTAACGGTGATAGCGTTTGCTTACGGTTCCCCGACCATGAAATCCGAATTCTGGAAAGGAACTTCATTCGATTCTTCCATTGAAGAAATGAGATCAATGTGTAATAATGACGATGCGGTCGCCTGTTTGAAGTTCAAAGCTGTGACATTTTTAGACAATATATTTCAGAAGGATTCGTACAAAGTAAGTAGCTGTACATCACAAACTTATTATTACCATTATTTTCTCAGCTTTCAGATGGGGTAGAAATTAATCGAAATTCTTACCGCTCTAATGAAATCAGTAGCCGTGGCGAATCTACCATCGAAAACAAACTTAAAGAATACATCAAGTCGCACGATGTTACATTTACGTTACCAATCGTCGGATCTAAAGTCACTCTCGGAGCTAAAAATTTAGAACAAGACGAATTGGAACTGAAACTTAATTTTGACGATTCCACCGATGTACAAGGTGTGTATGTGAAATTTTGAAGAAAAAAATTATTTTTTTTTATTTTTAGCTCGTAAATCCAAACTCAAGAAAATATTTATTCCGATTTTGGTGTTCGTTTTACTGAAAGCTATGACTTTGATTCCCCTCGCACTTGGTATTCTCGGATTGAAGGCCTGGAACGCTCTTCAATTGTCATTCTTCTCGTTTATTGTATCGGTTGCATTGGCCGTGTTTCAACTGTGCAAGAAAATAGCTTCTGATGGACATCCACAACTTGCGGCGCATGGAGGATGGGATGCGGCATACAGCAGTCATTATGCGGCAAGATCTATGGATAACGCAGATGCTCAAAACTTGGCGTACTCTGCTTATCGAGAATGATGTTTAAAAGACACACATTGTAAATTACTTAAGTTATTTAAAATAAATTATTTCGAATAATAAAATTGTAGTTTTCTATTCATATTTTATATACAGGTTAGTCAAAAGTACGGAATGAGCGGTTTATTTTCGTAAAAACGAACTTTATAACAAAATGTCTTTAATAGAAGTTTTTTTTACTAATTATTCTCCATTCCTTAGCCCACTCGTTGTTTTTGTATGTCAACGCATTTCCATGGAAACTGTTTTTTCTTTAATGGCAACTAAGTGATTTTTTTGCTGATTTTTATTCCTCTTTTTTTACTTGAAATGACTTTTTTTCATATGCTTTAATAACAAAATTTTGGAGAAAATGCACAAAATACTTTATTCACTCAAATAATATTCACTCAAATTAAATGCTCAAACTAAAGACCCCCTGCGGCTCGACAATAACCTAAATCTATCACAAAAATTAAGAAATTTTAAGTTATATGATTTAAATGATATTTTCAAGAAATATACAGAAAATACTGAAATTTGTGAGTATATAGTCGCCAGTTTTTTCAATTTTTACTTTTTGGTGTCAATTTTGGTGAAAATTAAAAAATAAATAAAACATTTTAATACTTTTATTACTATAAAATCTTATCATAATAGATTCTATAAAATTTGATCAATTAAATAAATTCAATCGTTGATTTCAACACAAAAAAAAATATTATTTGCAAAAAAAAAAAAAATAAATTTCAATAAATAAAAATAATGCATATAATCTCCATTGAATCTAAGTTTCTCTTTATGACTTGGAGCCATTTTGTTCGAAGCGTTACCCTTTTCCTTCTTTTATTTTCCTTTTCAAACTTGCTTTGTAGGTCTATCTTCTTCTAACCTAATCACATTTCCTAGCAACCGAAATTTTTGAGCTCTGGATATAGTTGTTATGATCGGTTAACCATAAAATTCCTATAATTGTTTGTCTCCTACACTCTTCCCTTAATTTCTTCTGGGCTTATTATCGTTTTATGTACCTTCTTCTTTAGATTTCTAGACAGGCTTTTCCTTCGTAATATATGGTGCAATCTTCCCATACACCTCATACTTTTGCTACACTTTCTAGTATTTCGCC
>JAFFZR010015791.1:0-12957 GCA_018397195.1 Lethrus apterus | reverse complement strand
CCCTACTGAATGGTCACCCAGATGATCACCCCTTGATTCCTTTTTATGGGGTTATTTAAAGAGTAAAATTTAAGCAACCCAACCAAATTCTATACAAGAACTACGACAACGTATTACAGACGAATGCTGTCAAGTTACTTCCGAAATGATGCAGAATGTCCGGCAACATTTTGAAAAGTGTTCTCAACTATTGTATGGAAGCCGGTGGTGAACATTTTCAACATTTAATCCGTTAACATGCAATTACCTACCTATTTTTTAGATGATGCATTTTTAAAACGCTATTATTCGAAAACTACTGGTTCGAATTTCAAAAATAAAAAACTGTTGTAACAACAAAATTATAGACTTCAAAAAAAAGACGTATCGTTTAACCCCTATTCCCATTTAAAATTATTGGGGTGACAGTCCCCCTTACCTACTTAAGGGTTGATGTAACCCGAGTGAAAATAGCTAAATCAAGTGCCCCCTTTAAAATAAAAATTGACCTGTTCGAGCATTTTTTTTGTAAATTGATTAAAAAGCGAAAAAACAAGCTGGACTCTTTTCGTTGGCCCACTCTGTATATGACACTTGTTCTTAAATAATAAGAATCCACAACTTTCAAATTATTTATTATAAAAGTATAAAAGGTATAAAAGTTTATTCGTTGGATACTTTGTCTTCTTGTATGAAGTTACCTAGTTCACCTTCCGCGTCTATGTCCTTGTCATATTGCTTTTTCTTATCCGAATTGGGCTCGACGTGAGGCATATTCAAGAGTTTTGGTTTTTCATTGTATTGCATGCTGAAAATTTATAAATTTAAGATTTTAATTTTAACTTTATTTTCAGTATTGTTAGTCTTATGTTTAATGAATAGTATGTAGCTGCGTAAAAAAAAATTTATGAACGGGTTCTGATTACAACTTAATTCTCCGTGCCGATTTTACTCATTTTACACCCACAAGCTGATTTTTAACATTTTCCATGGAACTACTCACTTTACCATGACGTTTTAAATGTATATTTTTATCAGAAAAGTTAGTGCAACTCATTGATATTTGACTGATATTTGAACACATTTAGTGTCACCACATCATAAATCATAATAATCATTAATAATAATAATGTCATATCAAAATGCTATATTCGTACACAATGGATTACGACCTGCAGCTTTATAAGAAATAATTTTAATCTTAGGGCATGTAGAAGGAACTGACATATATTTTTGCAGGTTTACAGAGACTTATAAATTTTAGTTACAGTTACACGACAATATATCCATATAAGTTTTATCGATTTTAAACAGGCCTTTGACCAAATGTAGAGAAAGGAGATAATTAATGATTTAAAATGTATAAACACGCCAAGAAAATTAAGAGAAATGATACAAGTGCCCATGGAAGAGTTTAATGGCGCGATAAGAACAGGGGAGCGTGCAACAGATAGAAAATCGAGTAAAGCAAGTGGACTTACAGTCTTACTTTTTCTATTATTGTTCACGCTATCGTTGGACACGATATTAAAAAAAGATGGGATGGGGATAATAAACAATATGTTATAGTATACGCTGACGTGGCAATAATTCCAAGAGACAGTAATGAGTTGGAAAGAGGGTTAAAAATGAATGAAGAAAAAACGAAATATATGTACTGCAGCAGAAAAGATAGAACGTTGTCAAATTTAATAATTAATAATAAGAATATCCAAATACTTTTAATTCCGACTACTAGAGAGCGAAAATTGAAACCCCTAGTTGTATTTGGATTTGTGTATAGGACGTAATATATAACCCTGTATTGATCCTAAAAATATTTAAAATGAAATATGATCATTTTAAAATATCAGATTTCAACTGGGATTTTTTTTTTTATTAAAACTAGTTAGGGGCGTTTCTTGCAGATATTTGGGATTAAAGGGAAGTAAATTATTTTTCGTATAACTGGTGGAAGAAAGGTTATAAAAATCTATCACTACTAGGGAATATCAATATTAATACGGTAGGGCGTATAAAATTAACATTTGTTAGGCGTTTATTCTTATGTTTCTATGAATTGGTTTCGTTAATTATAATATTTAATGTAAGTAGCTTCTTGTTAGTATGCATTTTTCCACTTTTATGCCTTTAATTTAGATATAATTACATATTAAGTAACACCAACTGGGAGAACATATGACTTGTCGTTAATTTATTAAAATATACTAACTTTTCGCAAATAATTTATCGAATACTGCACACTTGACATAATTTTGGTTCAGTTTGGTAACTAATTACACATCAACGTCAGAAATATACAGTTTGGAACAAAATTCATAAAAGCATTTTATAATGTTTTTAAGAAAATCGCTCGGACAGGTCAATTTTTGTTTTTAAAATGCCGTCTTCTGACGTTAATTTTTTTGGAATGACCTCATTTGTTTTTGCACAATGACGTCATCATAAACTTTTTTAAATGACAACCCCCACTTTTTTCTTCTGTTTTTAATAGACCTTCTTACTACTTAAACGATGATGTAAAAAAATTGGTACCTCACATAACAATTTTTTTGAATAAATGACACATTTACTTCAGATCGTCAGTGGTTATAATTTAGTAAAAATAATAATAGTAAACATTCTAAATTAAAGCAAATAACAGTAATTTATGTATCTAAGACGAAGAGTGAAGCTTTAAGGTGCACTGACGTCATTATCGATTTTTTTAAATGACACCTCTTATTTTTTTCTTTTGCTTTTGATAGACCTCCTTGATGTTTAAATGGTGATTACCGAATTAATTCTTTACATAAGAACTTTTCTGAAAAAAATAACCTTTTTTCTTCAAAAAATTAAAATTTTTGTTTAAAAGTAAAAATTTATGTGTCATTTATTCAAAAAAATTGTTATGTAAGGTACCAATTTTTACATCACCGTTTAAGTAGTAAGAAGGTCTATTAAAAACAGAAGAAAAAAGTGGGTGTAGACCTTTAAAAAAAATTATGATGACGTCATTGTGCAAAAACAAATGACGACATTCCAAAAAAATTAACGTCAGAAGACGGCATTTCAAAAACAAAAATTGACCTGTCCGAGCGATTTTCTTAAAAACATTATAGAACGCTTTCATGAATTTTGTTCCAAACTTTATCACCACACTGTATTATCATAGTACCTAAACGACAATGAAAAGTATTTGTTCCCCATAAAATAAATAAGAAACATTTATAAATAGCATATTATTGATGCACAAAATAAACTATTATTTAACTGATAACTGATTATAGCAGGCAACCAGAGCAACTTAAAAATATAAAAATATGCGAAAAAAATGTTATAAACTCGGGTATGACAATGACAATATATATTTTTTTGTATTATTTTTTGTAAAAATATTGTCATTGCCTCTTTTTTAACTCCTTATTCTATGTAAGTAACAAGTTTATAATTTTCGACCGCTTTTATGACCATTTTTGTTAATTTATAATCTACTCTAGTTTATTTCACCTAACGAAGTTCAAAATACAGAACGAAATATTGAGAAATTGAACAAATGAGTTTCATTTGAGCTATTGCTCATACATACAGGCCGCATACCCGAGTTTATAACATTCTTTTCGCATAACAAGTACGGCCGAGTACCTTTTCTACTGAATATAAAAATATACAGGTGTTCAATTTAAAAATTTTTTTCGTTATGCTTGTATCTTAGCAACGCGATGTTCTTTCGTTTTATAACGTATTGCGCGAAATGCGCATTGCAAGGTACTTAAACTTTGTCCATTTAACCAAGTTTGTATCTCTTTAAATAAAAAAGTTAGCTATTGTAGAATTTTCTCGTGAACAAGCTGTATAATTGAGGTGTTATAATTTGCGAAAATATGTACACCAAAATTGTTTCCATCCTAGAACAATGATTTTACGCAATTATTCAAAAGTTGTATATTCGATGATGTTGACACTTAACTTTGTGAAAAACATAAAAATTATTTGTATAAATTTTAACTTTAAACAAATAGTATAACAGTACAATGTACTACTATGCAAAATAAAAGGCACGAATCAATACTGGTCTGGTGGGAGGATCGTTGTTATTAATAATAACCAACAAGCAAGTTAAATAACTTAGACTTAGAAGTGCGAGTACATAATTAATATTTAGGTAAACGAGATAATACTATAACAACAAACAACAGGATTTTATAAATAATCTCTGATACAATTGTTAGATTTACGCATTGAATTTTATATAGATGTAAACATTGTAAACGAATGTAGTAGAACACGTTTATTAATGCAAACTTAACTTACTTGTACGTTCCGGTTGATTTTGCAAATATTCTTTTTAGAAAATTCGGCATGTTCCTTGACGTTTGTGGAAATCACTACACAATACTTCTTTCGCAGAAATTCAGTGGTTTAATGATAAGGTGCACATGTTTCCACCTTAATTTAGATATGAATATAGTTACAAACATCTATGAGTAACAAAAATATCAAACGTTGATTATTATTGTTTTTGGAAATAATTCATTTCGCATTTATCATTTGCTATGTGTGCAGCAATCGCAAAAGTATAACAATGTACGCATGTGACAAAGTTGAATTTTAATCATTTAGAATGTATGTACTTTTTCACCGTAGTACATTCTCGTATCATGCTAAACCATATTATTTATATCTTACTGAAGATTAGTTTATTTATAAAGAATATTTATGAGTTATTTTATATGCAGCGCTAAAGCGTACTTTAGCAAAGATAAGGCAAATGTATTAATGCCAATTAAAGGTTTTTTTTATTAGTAAAGACTTCTAATCAGTTATTTGTTAATTCAAATTCCAAATGTATACATTCCTAGTCGATTAGATTTGCTATTTTTTAAACTGAATAATAGTTTTATCTTGTATATAATTTAGAGACTTACGGAACTCTTGTACATATTATTATTAGCATCAGCTTATTTGTAAATCTGCTAGTGATTACGCTACTACACATTAAGAAAATTGGGGAAGATCCGGAAGATGCTTAATATACATACTTTGCTGGATACCTCCCTTCGGTTAAAGGATTTCTGGAAAAGACTCTTCTCACCAGAACAACACTTGTTTAGATTTGTATTCTGGAACTTAAAGTTCAGATGTTATTGAAATATAAAGACTAACTGAAACTGAAGACTAAACGTATTTACGTCTTTTTTGTATCCACCAACATAGAGTGCGAGTGTAAAGTAAGGAATAAAATTCGTTAAATTTTCATCGCTACTTGTTGGCAATATTCCTCGGACAGTTCAATTTTTATTTTTAAATTCCCATCTTTTGGCATAAATTGTACCTTTCTATCCCAACCAGTGGCGGCGTAACGGAGGGCAACTCGAAAAATTGAAATGGCAACGGGAAAGATCGTTTCAACCTCTGTATAGCAGTGCAACAATTTTTTAAATCGGTCGATTAAAACAAGAAAAAATAGCTTTCAATGTCACAATGCTATAAATTCGTTTGAATTTTGCAATTATTAATCAACACAAACAATAGGTCCCTGAAAACATACACAAACAACCCAAATAAATAACCTTATCGGATAAGATACTCAAACTGAGCTCCACCAACTTCATGACAAGTAACCAAATGGTTTTCAAATTCGTTTCGAATATTGCGAATCATCTGTGGTATAATTTGCCGATCTTCGTCTCTAATTCTTGCCTTTAAATCGTCGATGTTATCGATTTTGTTATGTATACTTTGGTTTTTAGATATCTCCATAAAAAATAATCGCATTCCAGAGGTCCTCTTCTTCCAAACCAATGATTCGCAAAAGTTTCGTCCAAAAAGTTGCGTACTATAATGCTGGTATCATAATGAGTGTTGTGGAAAGTCTGGATCTACGGGATTTGGGTAGGTATAATTGAACTAATGCTGGAACTAACTCGTCCCTCAAAAAATTTAAATACATTTCTCCTGTTAGGTTACCCTTCAAAAAATATGGACACAAAATTCTGTCTTCCCTATTTCCGCCCAAACGTCCAGTTTTTGTGGAATCTGCATCCAGTGGGGATTTTCGGGGGCCCAGAATGGTGAATTTTGACAATTTACTTCATTAAGGATAAATGTTGCTTCATCTGAAAAAATTATTCTGGTGGCTAAGTCGTGATTTCACTTAATCTTCACTTAATTCGTGGATCAACCTAAGCTTATATGGACGCCATTTTTCAATTTTTAAATATTTTATCACCGATCTCTAACCTGATCTCTAACTTATTCCGTTGTCCAGAGCTAATTCTCGGGATGTTCGATGTGGATTTTCTTGTAGGGAGTATCAAGTCTAGCGTCAAGGGGATCCAGTCCTGGGCAGATCCCTTCATTCTTCTTTCCAGAAGTTGATTTCTATTTTGCCAACTGTTAATTGGGTGATATATTTATTAGGATATTTATTATTAAATACAGTGCAGACTTCCGTCTGAGAACGGTGTTTATCACCACAACTGAGCATAATTAAGATTTCAATCCTTTCTTTTTCAGTTAAACGTTCCATTTTCTTTTTAATCCAACTTAGAAATTAATAAATCAAACGCAATAAGGCAGTTCGTTCAAAATTTTACTCACCAAACTGATTAACCACAATATAATTAACCGACAGGAGATAAGCAAAAGCAAAAACGTCCCACCAAAAAAAGTCACAGATTATTGGTCATGGAATATTGAAAGCTATTTCTTTCTTGTTTTCATCGACTGATTTAAAAAATTATTTCACTGCTAGATAGAAAATGAAACAATCTTTCCGAAAATGGAACATTTGATCCCTCTTGACATTTAAATTTTTCGAGTTGCCCCCCGTTACCCCGCCACTGGTTGTTATAGAAAGGTATAATTTATGCCAAAAGGTGGGGATTCAAAAATGAAAATTGACCTGTTCGAGGAAAATTGTCAACAATTAGGGATAACGAATTTTATTCCTTACTTTACACTCGCACTATATACAGACTATACAGGTATACAGTATGGAAATTAAATAGCGCACAAAATCGATAACTTCATTAATATTTATGATAGAGCAAAAATGTCAAAGGGATATAGCGATTTAAACTACTGCGCATCTGAAAAACATATTTTGAGATTTTTCTATCAATTTTTTTAAAAGTTATGACGCCATCGACTTTTTTTTAAACGACGACCTATATTTTCTATTTCGATAGTATTTTTAAATCTATTTTCAACGGAATAAAATTTTAGGTTAGATAAGAAAAAATCAAGAAAAATGGCCTTACAGTTTTAATGGAAAGCCGAATGAAATAAACAAATTAATCCAGTTGTCCTAGTTTCATATTCATAGATAATAGCAGTTTACGCAACAAGTGCGTGAAGTGGTTCATTATGAAACGAGTATGCGAACTGCGAAGTATACGAGTTTTTTAATGACACTTCACGCACGTGTTGCGTATACTATTTTATCTACAACCGTAAATATGAAGAAGAAAATTACCGAAATTCGTTAAATATAAATGTTGCCTGCAATGTCATGTTGTCTGTCCCTAAATGTTTCATAGCAACGGTGTCAACAAGTATGGACATTTTGCCGTGGTTATCGTGGACACTGCGTCAAATAATTTACTCTATCGCACTTGTGTTATAATGAATCTATTATATCACTTGTGTTATAATGTGTTGTAACTTTACGCACTGTTTGGAGTGCGAAAAAGCCTATTTTATGCACCGGTTGTAGATAAAAGTTGTTTTGATTTTGAGACGCGGAGAACTTACAAACGTCACATTAATCTTATATTACCAAAATGGCACCGCTGACACGGTATGGTGATCGAATTAGAACTCATTAAGAAGCATGTCGACTTTTCAATGACAAATATCCTAATCAGCGGGTGCAGGGTAGGCAGTTTGAACATTTATTATTATTTCAGCAACTGTCAAAGTCAAATTATTTTTTTGTTTGTTTTAAATCCGAATAACTGAATTATTTTGTTTATTTTATTTAGTAATAAATATATTTTATTACAATTTTGAGTTTTATTCGTTGCAATCAACGAATAAAACTTGAGCAACCTCAAGAATAAAGTTTATTTTATTCATCTTTCTATTAAAATTTTAATGCGGTTTTTCTCGATTTTTTTTCTTATCTAACCTATTTAAAAATCCTATCGAAATAAAAAATATAGGTTTCGTTAAAAAAAAAAGTCGATAAAGTCATGTCATAAGCAATTTATAAATTAAAAAAAAAAAAAAAAAAATAATAGAAAAATCTGAAAATATTTATTTTTAAATGCTCACTAATTAAATCGCTATACCTTTGAGATTTTTGCTCTATCACAAATATTAACGAAGTTATCGATTTTATGCGAGACTTAATTTCACACTGTATAACTTATACAATACATAACTCATATTACTATAACTTTTTAATTTGTTGTTGGCTTCGTAAATGGCAAATTAAACAAATATTCACCATAGACATGCTCAAAAATTTTGTTTCGTTTGAGAGCTATTCATATTCGAACTTGTTTGACTGAGTAAATTTTAGCAGTTGTGCAGGATGGACAATTTCCAATGTGATTTCCAATTTTATGGAATCAAGCCACACTTACAAGGCTGGGAAATTTCAGTCAATAAGATCATATTTGTTTTCATGAAAACCAAAGAGCAATCATACAACTATAAAAATTTAATCTAGGAAAGAATTTGTATTGTAAAACCTTTTTACAGGAGGAATTGTGCGCAAATGGATACAAGACTTTATCGCTTAAGAATAATCAAGAATAGTCTTCATTTTATTTGGAAATAATATCGATTGGATCTCCGTCAAGCCAGTAACTTTTATGCTTATACTATTTCTTATTCTAAAGAAATTGCGTATTTTAATTTATTTGAAAGGACGATAGATTATAAATAAGTGGTCATCTTACATACTAACTAGCTAGTAGCTTGAATGTGTTAGCAATTTTTTATTTTTAATCTTTTATAATAGGAAGCGATGGGTTTTCATATATTTCGTTTTACTGCAATTATTGTTTTTTGTCCTATTTGACAATTGTTGTTTTTAAATAGTTATTTGTATCGGTAGGCCGGAAAGGACAGTTTTGCGAGTACGATGTCCGACCATGTGATACACATAAATTTTTGTGTCGATTTTTATTTGAAATTAATAAATAATAATTATTTTGGTATTAGAGAATTTCTTTTTTCATGTTGAGAACACCTAAATTTGAAAACTACTGACATGTAGAACACTAACAATACAAGACGGATGTACAAAATCTTTAACAGAACATTGCGAAAAAGCCATTTAACACGCACATTTATGTTAGTTACATAATTGAAATTTTGAAAATTTTGTCGTATAAAATTTACAGCATGAGAGCACATGACACATACAAGCCATCGATGCCAAAGTAAAACCATCGTAAAGTCCAAAGTTTTTGCCGGACTAGGCCGGAAAACGCATAGTTTCTGGCGTCCATAGAGATGTAGAAAATTGATCACTGCCGGACGGAGGCACAAAGAATAGTTATAAAGTAACCCAGTCCAGGTGGAATAGGTTGTTAAATTGAAATTAACTTACGTATTCTAGGCAAATGTTAAACAGTTTTTACAACAAAAACTCTTGAATACATTATATAATCTCTGTCTTTATTAATTAAAAATGAATTTAAAAAACATCAAAATGGAATAGAAACTGTTCAAACATGTACAAAAAAGTAATCTGTTCAATGATTTCATTTTATATTGCAATAAAAACCTGATTTTTCATGTTAAATCTCTATGTTCGTAGTTGAGCTGTGTATACTCGGTATACAGACCATTCTCGCTTGACGTTCATTATCTCAAAAATCGAATACTGTCGTAAATCATTGTTTTCCTATGAACCAGTTTCAGTTCCTTGTATCAGCTTTATTTTTGTGTGTTTGAAGAAAATTAGGCCTCATGTACGCCCATAAGAAATTGACAGATATTGCGTTATTTTTCTCGAATAAACGATCCTTGCAAATAACCGTAAATTGAAAGATTCATAAAAAGATATATTAGTCAGTGGGTAAATTCTATTCATAAGTAATACCATTAAGTTATGTGAATTATATAATACTTCTTTATGTATTAAGGGCTTAATCAAGTGTTTTAGACCCCGCAGAGGCAATTAGCGTCTGAGGCGAAGCCGATAAGGGCTGTAAAACACGTATTAAGGCCGAAATACATACATTAGTTTATGTCTGATGGAATTGTTAATTAATATTCAATTGTAAAATACAAATCATATAAAAAGTGCAAAACAAAAAGTAGACTATAGAAACGGTGTAAACAAGAGTAACCATTTTTTAAATTTTAGTATACGTTGAATTCACGCTGTGGTTTTGTCAAAATTCGTGCCAAATTACAAGAATAGAGATATAATAGAAGAATTTTCTACCGGCGGCGATGAAGAAGAGACCGGTTCAAATCAAATCACTCAAGCGGCAAAAAAAGCTAGTGAAAGTCTTCTTCAACCTAATCGCGGGGCCAGCATGAAAAAGAATATAGAAATTTTATGGAATGGTGTCATACTAAGAACACATCCTTCCGAAGATGTTTTTTTCCTATTTTTTGGAAAAGTCAGAAAAATATTCGCTATATTTTTTGTGGACATTTTACTTGATGTTAAAGAGCGTTATTGTAAACAAAAAAAGGAATTGATATAGGAGAATATAACGAAAGTCAAAAGCCTATAACCCTAAAAAATCGAATATTTCGACACGACAATAGGGATTTATTCAAAACGTACCAGACGAAATATACTTAATGTAAATTGTTAACTTGCAGTTTTTTCTTTTAATTTATTTGAAATTATTCAAGTGGCCCTCATCATAGGAATTGCTGCAGCTTGTCGGCGTCAAAAGCTTACTGTCTTAACAGTTAACGACATTAAATATTTGAATTCGGCAATACTTATTAAATTGAATGACATCAAGACAAGAACTTCGAGACAGCTCACAATCATAAACAATGAGCTGAATTTTCTTGGATTATTTCGAAAATATGCCCCTTTAAGGCCAGCATATACAAATCACGACCGCTTTTTTGTTTGTTTTAAAAATGGAATGTGTATTACACAGCCAATCGGAAAAAATAGCGTTGGAGTTATACCATCAAGAATAGCGTCGTACACTGGCCATTGCATCGTTCTTCGTCGGCAACACTTTTGGCGGATCGCGGAGGAAACATTCTTGATTTTAAGCGCCATAGAGGCAGGCGTTGTTCGACAATAGTGGAGGGGTACTCTGAAGACTCGGTCCAAAATAAAATACAAACGGCGAAGAAGAATCCTCAACAACTATTAATCATAGCACAGCAGCTGCGTCACTAACAGCGGAAGTGTCGATGGTGTCGAATACTTGTTCTATCGTGAACTACGCCTTTCAACAGCAAGAACAAGAAATTTGGACCAGAGATTTACAGTTACTTCAAGTTCATATTTATAATTGTTCCAATGTTCAAGTTAACGTTAGATTTTCATTTACTGACCAAAATGGCCATATCGGACGTAGATGCCATAAAAGTATATGATTGATTTGATTGTGTATATAGTAAACGATTTCATTTTTAGCCCAATTATTTTTTAGACAACGTGTTTTGACTGGTTATATATGATTTAGAAACTTAATAAATTAAAATATCTACAGAAAAATTTACGTATTTAGTTTCTAAAAATTGTAGTGCAGCACTAGCTCTCGGATGACGATATAACTACTTTAATATTGGTATTTACTGTTTTGTATGGATGAGATCATTAATTAACATATTTTACACATGAAAAATTTATCACTTTGTTAAAAGTTTAGGTTTTCGATTAAATTAATTAAAAGACAGTTGTAAATGTATGCATATACATCTTATCTTTTAAGAATTATAGTCAAGACATATATGTATATGTATATTATATATTCACCAAAATGAAGACTCTTTGAGAAAGTAAATGTTTTAAAATTGTAACATTATAAGGTTGCTTATACACTATGTTACATATATATCAAACTACTTATTATTACATAGACAACCAAAATTTGTGCACGTTGGGCAGTACAAATTTCGGTTACGCTCAATCAATCAAAATCTTAATACGTCGACTGATAAGCAAATATCCAACACCAAAATGCGTCAAGCTAACTAAATACGGTGATTTATGACTTGTTTCATTGGACAATCACTCGTGGCGATAACAAATAAATTTGCAATATCCTATTAATTTTAATTAAATTTGCATATTTTAATTTTTTGATTTTTAATTTCAGTTTATTCGTACTGGCGAAAATAATATTGCTACATACTTAAGACATAATTTAATATTTATTTATATATTAATACAGTGAATGTCAGAATTACCTAGTTCACTCGTGGTAAATTTTTCTTTATTAATCGATTGTACATATTTATTATACAGTGTGTCCCAATTTCGATGCTCACCATTGGTATCTCGGTTATTAGAATACATAGAGCAACGGTTAAATAGGGAATGTTTTGCAGAATTCAGTGCTCACAACAAATATTGTTTCAAATTTGACCCAACTTTTTTCATTTTTAAAATATTTTTAAAATCAAAAATTTGTCGATTTCATTATTCCTCAATAACTGAATAACGCTTAATCTGACCTCTTTTAAAGTTTTACATTGTTCAGACAGTTTTTTAAGACGAAATTTTTGATATAAACAGAAACCCCCGATTGTCATTTGTTTTTAAGTTATTAGCGCTAACTTTTGTTTTTCATAGGGTGGCCATATTGGATTTTGGGATTTTGTTAGATAGTGCTTAAAAAGTGCTTTTCAACGATGTATAACATGCCTGAAAAATTTTTAGTTACAAGCAAAATATTTAATAAAAACGTAAATTAATCTTAAATATGAGAATTGAAAGTGAAAATATAATTCTAAGTAATACTGTAATATAACGAAACGATAACAAAATCATAGAAATTCACTTAAATAAATTGTTCAATATGACGACCATTCTGTTCCACACACTTT
>JAFFZR010015790.1:3970-27798 GCA_018397195.1 Lethrus apterus | reverse complement strand
TAATTATTGTTACGTCAACCTGTTATGACAATTTTGTAGTATTTCTCCTGACGAAGTTCAAAATACAGAACGAAATATTGAGAAATTGAACAAATGAGTTTCATTTGAGCTATTGCTCATACATACAGGCCGCATACCCGAGTTTATAACATTCTTTTCGTATATATATATATATATATATATATATATACTAGCTCGTGGTCGCACCCCAAGGATCAACACTCTGTAATTGGGTTCGACCTGTTGAGGTGGCAGAACAAAGGGGAAAACTAAATAAATAAATAAAATAAATGTATCTGATTGGAAATAAAAGGGAATTATGAAAATACAAAAAAAACTTACCACCTGCTTGAAGAACACAATGAATCGGTGCAACGTTTTGCGTGGTAATAACACCGTACAATTTACAAACACCGTCGGAATTCTGAGCCGCCTCTTCGGGCAAAAACTGCAAGCTTTCCGAAACCCTGAGTTCGGGCGCGTTCTGATTGCAAATCTCCAATTTCCTCAGAATGGGCTTCACGAACGTGAGAATTTCCACGTCGTTTCCTTCGTTGAGGAGTTCGTCGGCGAACGTTACCAGATCTTTCGCTTCTTTGAGTTTCTGCAACAGATCGACGTTGTGTCGATCTATTCGGTGGAGTTTTTCGATTTTCGCCTGATTGACTTCGCGATGGAGATTCTTCCGGTGTTGTTCGACGGCCTGGACGTACGAATTTATGAACTTTTCGATTTCGTTTTGTAAATCGTTGCAATGCGTTTCGATGCGTTTCGAAGTGTTTTGGAGTTCCGATGCGGAATCTGCCGTTTTTTCGGCCATCGAACGCGTCCGGCCGAGGGCTTGTTTTATGTTTGTCGTGTAGGATTTAGCTGCGCGTTGGATGGATTCGTGTACGTGTCCGCGATGATTGTCAGAAATGCAATCTCGACAAATGACCTAAAAAAAATTGTATTCAAAAATTATTACCAAACCGATTCGATAATAAAATTTCATAAATCGTAGTGGTGGTTTGATAAATTGGCTCGTTAAACGTAACGAGTTTATTAAACTGTGCGAGCGTTCTTTATGCACCAACAGCGCCCATAAATAATCACGAGCATCTAAACTAATATATTCGACTTTTATTACACGAACGCTTGAATTGAATCTGTGTTGGCGTTCTTGAGGCGTTAAAGTGCCCAATTATCGTGCGTTTCGTATCTAAATTAATTCCGGACGTCATCAATTCGGCAAAAACGCGACGAAATAAAAGGCATGCGTGTTACGTCAGCGCGGAAAAAAAGTTTTCGGGTGTAAATGATAATTAGGTTTGCGTTAAAATGCAAACAGATGGACGCGTCTACACACCTGGCAGCAGGAAGAACAAAAAACCGAGAGTTCGCGTTCAGGATGAGACGTACACATGATCTGGCGCCTTACTCTTGTTATGCCTTTACGTCGCGCCTCTTCCAAACCGAGGACTTCGTGGTGGGTGGTGCTCCTCTGGCGTCTGTGGTTATCTGCACATTCCTGGCACAAACTGTAAGCGCATTCTGAGCATCGCGCGGTCGCCTAGAAGAAAAGTTATTAATGACATTATACACTTAGTGTAGAATTACGGGAACGTTTCGAATTAATGATGTGTTTTCCGGTTAATTATTTGATTTAATGCGTTCGTATAAATTACTGAATTAAGGAAGAAGAAACACAAACCACATGGTAAATATGTAGATTTTACTAGTATTATTTGATAGAATGGAGGAACTAACTCTCTTCGAAAAAGGTCGCGTAGTAATTATAGTCAAGTGGGGTAAACGTAAAGGTTTTTTGTATTCTGTAATTTGAAATTTCATATTTTGTGTTTAACGAGTGATTGTTGACCACTGTAATAATACCCATATAGTTTCAACTGTTTTAAAGATTTTCTCCAAATTTTACCTTCGTACGAGTTACTATCTGACTTTCGAGGACTGTTTACAATTACCCTATCGAAAAATTATATTGTGCAAATATATGGGGTAAATGTAAACACCTTATTCGATGTCCAATTGATCTACTAGTAAAGTTTGTTAGGGAATTGGAAATGCTGGTTTAGATAGGGAAGCTGTTCGGAGACGAGATTTTCCAGTTGAAACATGCAATGAGAACAACAATGCAAGTGAATTATATTTTTATGAAGCCTGACGATAAGTGCAATTTTTGTTTCTTACGTCATTGACCGGACTTATAAAATCGTCTTGAGTGTACCACTTTACAGTTTTTTTTTTACTTACATTTTGGGCATATTTTTTCTTTTCTAGTAAGAAAGACATGATTATTCTATTTACCCAAAGATAGCGTTTACATTTTCCCCACAAGTACATTTCATTGCGGTAATTGTAAACAATTGCTTGTACCGAGTAAATTAGTAACCTTGAACTTAGGTCAAAAAAATAAGTTTCTTTACATCACAAATTTATCATTATAAACAATAGACAGTTCGAAACTTATCGTTCAGTGCCTTTAATGTAAAATATAAGTGATGTTACTGAAACGAATTACGAAGTTAAAAACAACACGCAAAACTTTTCGCAACATCACACGTTCAATCCGTTGGACCTAAATTGTGCGGTGCGTTACCGGCTGGGTTGTATCAAATGGCATAAAGGTGCGGGTCCATTCAATTTTAAAATTCTAATAATATTAAGCACTGTTCATAATTACCCCTAGTTTACAATTACCCCACTTGACCCTTAATAATAATCGTAAGTCGTAAGTTCAAGAAGAAACATTGTGAAATTAAATAAATTTAAAAAATCACATCTAGGCTATGTTCACAAAAGTATGCCATAAATATGCATCAATAAAGTAACGTTCTTTAATACGGATTTCTTTATTACATTTTTGATTTTTCTTTGTGTCAGCATTTGTGCTTGAAAAGAATGAGAAAGTTTCGTCGAAAATGAAAAATAATTACTCAAACATCGACACTAAGAAATTATTTACAATTTATGATGATTTTTTTGGAATTTGGATATTGAGGATGTTCGTGAAAATTTTGTTGCATTTTCTATTATTGAAAATGACTTCTTTGATAAATTTATAATTATAAGCCCCAACGATTTTCTTCAAAAATAAAGGACTTTCATACAATATAGTCTTTGGAGAGCATCCCTTGGATACATGAAATCTTTTCATCGACAAATGCCCGTTAGATTTCTTTGGACTCGCAAAATGATTAGGAGGATCGACGTTAAAATACGTCAATAATTTACTTCATTCTCTCATAATCATTGCTGACTTGTTATTTTTTGAATGATTGTTCTAGCGGCTTAGTCAATAGGCCAGTAATCTCAAGGTCTAGGGTTCAAATCCTAGTTGAAAAATTGGAAATTTATATGGACTGCCGTGAAAAATCTCTCAGCCGAGGCAAGTTCTTAGAACATAATAAGCGGAAAAGAAAATATGTTTATAACACACCAACCCAATGGCGACTTGCGTCAATTTAACAAAATAATTTACATATAATTGCATCAATGACTGTTTAACTAAACGAAATGATCGCTTGACATCAATCATGGTCGTTAAGAATCACGTGACTTCCTGTCTTTTAAATGGGACCTCTAAGCAACTTGTGCAAAAATCTAATTAAACAAAAAATAAAATAGCACCCAACTTTCCATTTCTTTCCTGAGTTGTATAAAAATTTTCTTCTCTTTTATTTTTCCATACAAGATGGATAATAGTAGTTTACACTATTTTATCTACGACCGTAAATATGAAGAAGAAAATTACCGAAATTCGTTAAATATAAATGTCACCTGCAATGTTGACTGTCCCTAAATGTTTCATAGCAACGGTGTCAACAAGGTACGGACATTTGCCGTGGTTGCCGTGGATACTGCGTCAAATAATTTACTTTATCGCACTTGTGTTATAATGAATCTATTATATCACTTGTGTTATAATGAATTACTTTACGCACTGTTTAGAGTGCGAAAAAGCCTACTTTATGTGCAAGTTGTAGATAAAATATATTTAGATACATAAATGTTTAATTGGACTAACCCACACTGCAATAAAATTTATCAAAGTCGTAATTATTTCGCAAACAAATAACCAGCAACATTTTCTTTTCTATCAGTTTACAACATTCATTTTACAAAATGTTTTTTTACATTTACATCTACTTTTTTTACCCAGTACGTGAAAAAAAGTGTAAGTAATTTAATTTGCGTGACACGTGATTTGCCGATCAGCTAACAGCCCAAATCAACGTTGGCTTTGTTCACTGGCGTAGAGGGTCCAACCTATTAAATCTTTTGACCTAATTAGGTAAAAACTGTTCATAACTTGAAATTAACTAAAATTAAAAACCTTTAATAAAAGTCGACCATGTAGGAAATAAATTTTAAAATTCTAAAAACAACCACAAATCAAAAAGATTGGAGACTGTGGCTGTAAAATATACAACAAAAAAAAAAAAAATTCCCTTACCATGAAAAAATTTATAAAAATTCTAAATACGTATTTCGGCAACAAGTTGCCATCCTCAGTAGAAAACCTAAGAAGGAAAATTACATGAGATTCGTTAGTATGTCTACATACCACGCACCTCAGCGACAAACTGGATAAACTAACGCCTGAGGTATAGATAGATTCTTGAATGTAGAATATTTTGCAATAAAAAAATTGATCCATCGATCATCTCGTACAAGCAGTGTGGGTGTTTTTTACAAAAAAATAATAAAAAAATTCTTAGACTTTTATATAAGAATTATTTATGTTACAAATAAAAAACGTTCTTACTGTGATGTCGTTGGTGCAAAGATCGCATAGGAGTTTCGTAGCTTTTGAATTCAAAGTGGCCAATATGAGCCGATGTTGTATGAGATAGTTCTGCGGAAGAGCAAGTACACCACCGGCGGGCATTTCGAAACGTTGGCCGCAACTTGGACACAAGAAATTTTTGCCGTTCGGAGACCAACTTCCTTCCGGAGTGTCGTGTCGATCGCTGACGTAACCCGAACCTCCGGAATTATTTCCGGATCCGGAACTGTCCGTTTTACCATTCAGCGAAGCTGTGAAAATTTACAAAATGTATAAATCGTTTTTATCAACATGATGTAAAATAATCGATTGTTTTAGAATTTAGGCCCCGTAAGAAACATTACATTTATCGCAAGCTTGGATATTTCCATGTTGAAGAATTATAAATTTTTGTACGGGTTCGTATTATTTAACGTTTAATGCGATTTGTGCGATTGTTGGGTTTCAGATTTTAACGTTGTACGATAACGTACTTTGTGTTCAATGGATCAAAGATTTACACTTTAAAATGCCTTTTTAAATGAACAAAATTTAAAAATTTTGTAAAATTGTACTGAACTCACCATCCGATCCTATCCGTCCGAATGGATAATCTACGACGTCCAGTTCTTGCAAACATTTCGTACAAAACGTATGAAGACATGGCAAAACGCGCGGTTCGACAAACTGATTCCTGCACATAGGGCACTTGAATTTCGTCTCGTCGAAGACGAAATTGCAAACGCTTTTCGCTCTCGGCGATGGCAGGTCGGTCTTTTTCGGCGTATGAGGGGCCGATTTCGAACGGTCGTGGACAATTTTCGAAGGCTCGATGGATCGACGTTTCGCATTGTTGACTTCGTGACTTTGACGACGACGCGCAAAGCTTCCGAATATGTAGGATATGTGGTCTATCTCCATCATAGCTGACAGGACTGGTAAACCTGAAACAAATGCAGTCGTACCAATAGCAATTCCAATTATATTTTTTCGCCCTTCAATTATGTAGAAAATTTGAATTGGTTTTTCCATATTTTTTAATAGAAATAGAAGAGTTTCAAAAAATGAACCGTATATTGGGTTGGATACAATTACTTGCTTTAGAAAATTTTAGAACTTTCTTAAATGTCTCAATATAATTAACTAATCTTTTGTGATAGTTAGGTTGATTGTAATAAACCCAATTTAAACATTTCAAAATCTTGGGATAAATTTAATCCCAATGATTGATAAGAAATTAATGATAGTTGGGATTATTTGTAAGAACTTCTTAATTCTGTTTAAAAAAAAAACTCGTTCCAATAATCCATTTCAACCTAACTTTCAAAAATTAATTATTGGTTGCTTATGGTATGTAATCTTGGTGTATCTGCATCATAGCTGATAGGACAGGTAAATTTAAAACAAATGCAGTCGTACCAATAAATTCCACTGATTTAAATGCGTATGGAACAATTCCAATATTTTTGCCCTCCATTTATGTGGAAAATTCTAATTGGTTGAACGTATAAAAAATTTGTTTTTTCCACAACCAAGAATTTGACTAAACAAATTTAATCGTTCATCGTTTTAAGATTTATGTTAAAATATTAAAAAGTGACAAACTTAAAATATAACCAAGGATAATAAACACACATAAATAATAAAAAAAAACCCAATCAGTTCAAATGTCTTAAAGGTCTTTCATCGGTTGGATTGGAGCCTTTGCTTAATAAAATTAGGTAACACATTGATCTTCCTTGATAATATTTTCTTGAATGTTTCAAGACAAACCCAACTATTAAAAATCGTCCAATATTTGAAAAATTATAGATAAACCTATTTAGTTAAAAATTGGTTAACTTGGGTTTTTATGTAATGGTGTTGCTTGGTATGTTAAATATATTTGAAGATGGCAACCCAACCTAATTCAACTATCGAAAACTGCATTATAACAATAAACCCAATTTATATTGGGTTCGATTCCAGTTTATTGCTTTAAAAAATGTGTTTTAAATAATAAAAATGTATTAACAATGCCAACAGACATAACTGTATGGCCTATAATAACAGATAAACTCAATGCATTCAGTTCGAAATTTCCTTGGTCATTATCCATGGAGAGTGTTTGACAACAACTTAAGACATTTAAAAGTGACATTGTCATTAAACCCAATTCAAATTCAAGGACGAACCCAACTAAGTCTATTTAGTTTTATTATTCAACGAAATTGAAAAATGGATTTTCTTGGGTTGAATTTAAAAAGACAATTAAGAAAAACAACCCAATCAAATCCAATCCTAGCCGTCAAAAATTCAATCCAATCCAATTAATTTTGAGTTGGATATAATAATATATTTTTTTGCTTATGGAAGTGTTTTCGACGACCAATCAATGCTTCGAAAAAATTTGACACTAGGCTTTAATCAAAAATTATTTTTCCAATATATTTATATTCATAAATTAAAATCAATAGTATTCGTTTATTGTCTAAGTTATCATGAAACGGCCCCAGTCTTAAAAAATAGACTCATTGGTGGCACGTAATAAATTCACGGTGAACTTTCTTCGCCTTTCGTTCTTAAAATAGACGAGGAGAAATTTTGAAAATACAAACTCGCGGAGGTTAACGATCCCTTATTACTTAGTACATAAAAATGTTAGGTTTTTCGAACGAGCGACATCTGCCGTTCGGTTTCCCCTTGCAACCGCAGGAACGCGTTAATATTTTTATGCATGCAGGTATTTACTTACGAACTTGACCCCATTAGTAAACCCACGATGAAAATGGACCATTTTTAGGATAAAACCGCAAAAAAAAACGTAAATTACCGTTTGAGACAATAAGTGTAACATAATGTGTAACATAACATTATTATTATTATTATCATTATATGGGAATATTAACAGTTTTAGGTTTTATTTGTTTATTGCTATATAAACTATAAAAATGTTTAAAAAAAAATTAATTACGCTTGGGGCTCGTCCAATCATCATCATCGTTACCTTTAAAATTCCATTTCAAAAGACGTTAAAGTTTTTTTCTGCATACTTTTACATAAAACAACCCTTTAACTTCCACAATTAAAATTAATGTTGATTCTTCTATTTATTAGCTTGATTTATTGCACATAATTTTGCATGCCAGTAGAATGAATATAAAGCTGGATTAGAAAAGATAAAAGGTAGAAGACCAGCTCCATTCTAATTAAGCACTTAAGTGTTCGTGCGTCTGTAAGTTTTTGCAAGTGTGAGTTGATGTGTATCGAAAGACGCCAACAAAGGAACTGAACCGCCGCCAACGTTATTTCCACACAATTAAACTTGAGAAGTTAATCTTTTATTTAATGGAATGTGTGTCACATCAAAGTGACTCATTTAAATTTTAAAACAATATTTCAATTGGATATTTCATTATTTTAATTTTTATATTAGATTAATAGATTTATATTTATTTACTTCGTAATTTAAACTTTATTCCGTGAGACATTTTGAAAAATTTAAAAATTCCGAAATAAACATACAGATGTACTGATCAGTTTGTTAAAAATTAAATATTTATTGAATACCATTTTTATTGAATAACTTATATTACAAAAATACCCAAGAAAAAAGAGAAAATAGTAATAAAGTAAAAAAATACAACACTGTAAATATACATAAATCAATACGTTAATGAAAAAATGTGAAAGTATTAATTAACAAACAAGTATTTTATATAATCGGTGAAGGTTGCTCAGCTTTTTGCTAAATGATTTCCATTAATTATTAATATTTTGTTTGTCATTTCGGGATATTGAATCTTTATCCATCTATTTGTTTACAAATGAAAAAAGACTTGCGTTTACACGTATCACTCAACGACGTACTTCATGTTTATTTTTAATGTAAATATAAGAAGATGAAGTTTCAATTATTCACGAATTTATTTTCAAGACGTTCAACTTTTTTCAAATTTTTTCACTGCAATTCTGTGAGGTTATTTTTTTTAAATATATTCAAATATTTTTTCAAAAACCTCATTTAAAATAAACTTGAAATAGACATGATTCGTTAATTATCATTTTAATTTTTTTAATTGAAATGTTTAAGCGATAACTATATCTATTATTAATCAGCTAAATACTATAAATTCAACAGTAATGATTAGCGTGATGTTTGTTTAAATATTTTTATTGTTATTATATTACAAGTCACGACAATAGAGAAGATTATCGTTTGTTTATCGATGAGGTGTTTTTTTTTTGTATTAGATAGCAATTTTCTTGGGTCACGTAAATATTTTATTTAATTTTTTATTATTTTTTTCTTTTAAAGAAGGGAAGTCATGATATACAAGAAGAGTGCGCAAACTTTTCATGCCGAGCCTGACGTTTTCCTTCAAATTTAAATTCCTATTCCCTCCTATAACCGGATAGAAGATATGAAGATTCTGTCATTTAATATTAACTTTAAACAATAAAAAAGCACTTGAAACGAATACAAAATACTGCAAAAGCATTTCTTTTTAAATATAAAAAGTTAATTAAATTAATATTCAATAATTACATTTTTCCAATAATAAAAATTCCTTTACGACAATAAAATTTAGAAAAACCTAAATTAAATTATTATCAAAATAATTAATATATTTGGAAATTTCTTTACGTTTGTCTTTTAATAAAGGATTTAATTGCAGTGATGTTCTTAGACCTATTTTTTTTTTTTAAAGAAGGATTTAAATGGCAGAAAATGTTTAATCTGAAACAAATGAACTATTTAGATTTTTAGGTTAGAAACAGTCGAAAGCCTTGGGTTGGGTTATATTTATTGACATTTCTCCATTTTTAATGGGCCTAATGAGAAAACATATTTTTTAAATTTTCATCAGAAAATGAAATCAAAAAAAAATTAATTTAAAAAAAAATTGTTTACACCTAAAACACTCATGTTGGCAATGAATCAAAAAAAAAAAAATATTTAATTTAAAAAAAAATTGTTTACACCTAAAACACTGATGTTGACACCTTGTATATTTTCATAAAAAAAGATTAAAAAAAAATTTAAATATTAAAAATACCGCAAATCAACTAAAAAATAAATGTTCAAAATAAACTACTCGAAATGCCAAAATTAAAAATGCTTAAACTCCTTTTCTATTACAATTAAATTTTTTTATTTTTTATGAATGAAACATTGGAATATATCGATGTTAGATTGACTACCACCACCAAATATCCGAGAAAAATCTTATAATTTACAAAAACAAAATATAATTATTTTGAAGAAGTGGAAGAAGAAAAAATCCAAAGACTTTAAACCACACACGACAACAAAGTTTATAAAATAAAAATCCTGTGTCACAAAACGTTTTAAAAAAAATGACCGAATTTTACAAAAAAAATCATAAAAAATACTTAAAGTATCACTACGTACAGACAACGTGTAATTTAATCCATCGGTCGTTTGCACTAGGCTCTTTATCAAACGCAATAACAATAATTTAAAACCTCTCGCAGATTAATTAATTTCTTGCATATCAATGTTAACAGTCGTTTACCCGACAGAACGCGCGTCAACAAATATAACATTAATATATTTTTAATTCGCGTTTCTCACGTTTATTAATACAACATAAGTGGTATTTCGTGGAACATACGTCGTTTTTGTTGAGGGCGACGACGTCGGGCGTCCTCTCGCGACGCCGTACCGAAACCGACTGTCGACTACTGTTTATTTTGAGTTTACGACTTGCGTTGGTTTTGTACACGAAGGAAAAGAAAAAGGAAAGTCGAGCTAAAAATAAAAATTGCAGGGTGTGCACAAATTACATCGAATAAAACAATTTCTGTCCATATTCTGAACGTTTTTACATCTTTGTGAGTACGCAAATTAAAAAAAAAAATGACCCGTTTGACAACAAATTGTACTTTGTGGCTTGTCATTATGAACTACATTAATGTAGTTTATTTTCAAGAAAATTACATTTTAAAGAATTACACGTTATCACATGGGCCATAAAGTTTTTATCTTAATCGATATTGACACTCAGATTAGATAATTGGTATTTTCACCAGCATAATATTATGTCAGTATGATGCTCACAGACGTTAATGAAAATTAAAAAAAAAAGATGTACCAAGGCTGCGATCTCAAACGGGACGAAAATCCGAGAGAAAATGCAAATCTTTTGTCCATAATGACATTTTTGTGAGTGGATTGCAATACATAAGCAAATTTTATACAAACTCAAATTGCAGTTTTACGTTCAAAATTTTCAAAAAAGGTCTCCGAAAAGAACTCGAAGAAGACGACGTTTACGGAATACTAAAAGATTATCGATCGAACGTGTTGGGCGATAAAATCGAAAAGGAATGGAAAAAAGAAGAAATTACGGCGAAACCTTCTTTGGTGCGTGCGTTGCTTAGAGTTTTCGGATACACATATCTAATGTGCGGAATCGTACAGTGTCTTTTGAGAACTTCTTTCATGTAAGTCATCAACTTAGTTTAGACGTTCGAGACGTTTGTATCTTTATATCGCTGTTAGTACTTATCATCAATCATCAATTAAATGAAATTTTAATTTAGACGTTTATACACATCCTGTCCATTTTCCAAGGAATATTTTGAAACTGTGTAAATTTCTACTCGTAGTTTGTTCCCATTATCCGTAAACGTTAAATAAATGCAACCAAAACTTTCCTGATCCCCCCCCCCGCGATAGTTTAATCGAAAGTTAAATATGACAAGTATTTCATTTATAGATAAATTTATTTTCTTTAATATTAGGGTTGCAAGACCTTTAGCAACAGGAAGATTGGTAGCCTATTTCAGTGGAAAATCAAATCTCACCCAAAAAGATGCCTACTTCTATGCAGGAATCGTAATAGGCATAACCGCACTACAAAACATATACAACCACAATTACATGTTGTTCATGCAACAAATGGCGCAAAAGATTAGAATAGGGCTGTGTTCGTTAATGTACAGAAAATCGTTGAAATTGACCACGTCGAGTTTGGTCGAGGTGACCAACGGAAAAATCGTCACTTTGATGGCCAAAGACGTCAATCTTTTCGATTCGGCTATAGTTTTCGCACAAGACATGTGGATCGGAATCATACAGGTCGTAATAATGACTTACGTGATGTACACGCACATAGGTACGGCTGCGATTTTCGGTGTTGGATTTTTGGCGCTTTTAGCACCGTTTCAAAGTAAGTGTCGACGGTGTCGGGCAAAATTATCATATAATAAAAGTTAACGGTTTTAGTGTGGATTGGAAAACAAACGACGAAAAACAGATTGAAAACCGCTGCGAAATCCGACGAAAGAATTCGTCTGATTCAAGAAGTCTTGTCGACGATTCAAATAATTAAGTTGTACTCGTGGGAAAATTATTTCGCCAAATTGGTGAATTTTCTAAGGAAGTGGGTAAACTAACCGTTCGTTTGGTTTCAAGTATTGTATACTTTCACTTTATGTTTACAGGATTGAAATTGGTAAATTGAAGATAATTTTCTATTTAAAAGCGACGATGTTATCACTGGCCGATTTAAGTACGAGAATTTCCTTTTATATCTGCATGATGTCGTACATCGGATTTCAAAACCACATCACGGCGGAAAAGGCGTTTGTGGTTTTGGGCTGTTACGGTTCTTTGCGTTCGGTCTTGACGATTTCGATACCTTTGGGTATATCGCAAGTTGCGGATTTGTTATCGTCCATCCAAAGAATTAAATTATTTTTAATGACAAAGGAAGTCAAAATGACTCAAGTAATAAGAGAAAGTGACGTGCCACAAATCGTACTAAAAAACGTCTTCGCCGAAATCAAAAGGAATAAAAACATACTGCGCGATATTAATTTGGAATTAAAAAAAGGACTTTATGGTTTAACCGGCGGCGTTGGAAGTGGAAAGTCCAGTTTACTTAAACTATTATTGGAAGATTTATCAATCACCGCAGGATACATACAAGTAAACGGTGTCATTTCCTACGCTTCGCAAGAACCGTGGTTATTCCCAGGCACCATAAGGCAAAATATTTTATTCGGTTTGCCGTTAGATCCTGAACGTTATCGAAAAGTTATCAAAATATGTAGCTTGGTGAAGGATTTCAATAATTTTAGCAAAGGTGACAGGACACTTGTAAATGATAAAGGTTTAAATATGAGCAAAGGACAACAATCCAGAATTAATTTGGCGCGAGCTGTATATAAAGAAGCCGACATATATTTATTAGACAATCCATTGGCCACTTTGGACGCGAAAGTCGGCAACGATGTGTTCAAAAATTGCATAAAAGAATTCCTGCACGAAAAACTGTGCATATTCGTCACGCACAAAAAAGACTTCTTAAAAGAAGTCGATTGTCTGTTGGTCATGAAGAACGAAACGGTCCACAAAGGTTCGTACGATGAATTAGCAGAAAGCGGTTTTAATTTCGGTTCCGAAAAAGAAATCACACAACACAAAGAAATGGACGAGGAAACGACCGATTTGGATGAAAGTGACGACGAGAGCTCATCTTTGTTAAAATCGTCCACTAGTATTGATGGGAAAACACCGAAGATTTACGCCGAGACGAAGAAACAAGGAAAAGTCGAGTTGGGTGTTTACAAAACTTATTTCAAATATGCTGGGGGTTTGCTTTCCGTTGGGTGGCTTTTTATCTTGGCTGTAGTTGGACAGTTCAGTGCCAGTTATTTCGATTATTTTGTAACGTATTGGTAAGTAGTAAGTCTTTCTTGTAGCTTGTATTTTTCGTAAATTATTTGCTCAAATAATAACTTTTATATACAAAACAAATCCTACACAAACCCCATCTTTTTTTTTTCTAAATTACACTTCATGTGATATCCTAGTTCTAAACCTATTAATTTTAGGATACAAATCGAGGGAAAACTAGCAAATATAAACACCAACATAACAGTCAATCAGACCGAACTCTTGCTTAATGTAACCGACGTCGACGCTCAGAATCACAATGTACAGCTTGAACATATGAAATTATCTGTAAGTCACGTGCCTTACATTTATTCCTTATTACTGGCGATAATGACCGCGACGGTTCTTGGCAAATCGTTCTATTTCTTCGTGATGACCAGCAGATGCTCCATAAAATTACATCGTGCATCGTTCTTCAGCATAATAAAAGCTCCGATGGAGTTTTTCGACGGCAACTTATCCGGAAATATATTGAATCGATTTTCTAAGGATTTTTGCGCCGTTGATGAGTATATACCGTACATTACTTTCGAATGTCTTAGGGTAAGTTAACTATGAAGTCTCAAGCATGAATTAATTTTTTTTTTAGATTGTTTTTATAATATTGGGAGTTTTGGTATTGATAACTTTAACCAACGTGTATTTTCTTTTGTTATCGTTGGTGTTCGGAGTTATTTTATTCAGTTTTAGACATTTTTACTTACCGACCAGTAGAAGTTTAAAGCGTCTCGAAAACACAAGTAAGTAAGTAACTTCTAAGACAATTCGATGCAGTTTTTTTTTCAGCAAGAAGCCCGGTGGTTGGATATTTAAATTCATCTCTTGAAGGACTACCCACCATCAGAGCTAGCGGTGCTGAAGAAATCTTAAGAATGCAATTTGACAAACATCAAGATTTGCACAGTTCAACGGCATATATGTGCTTAACCACGAACAGAGCTTTCGGATTCGTATTAGACATGCTTTCCGCTTTATACACGTCTATAATAACTCTAACTTTCGTAATATTCAAACCAAGTAAGTTTACAACAAAAAAAAAAAAATAAAAAATTATATTAACAATTAAAATTTAGATACAAGTGCCGAATACGTTGGTTTGGCGATAACTCAATGTTTCAGTTTGTCCGGTTTACTTCAATGGGGCATCCGTCAATGGGCCGAGTTGGAAAATCAAATGACTTCCGTCGAAAGAATAGTCGAATATACCGAAATCCGCAGCGAAACCGCGCAAGGGATCGAACCGAAAGATTGGCCGAAAAGTGGGTCAATCGTATATAAAAACGTTTGCTTGCGATACCACAAAACCAAAGAAACGGTCTTGAAAGATGTTAATTTTACGATAAATTCCATGGAAAAAATCGGCATAGTCGGTCGTACGGGCGCCGGAAAATCTTCGATAATCGCCGCGTTGTTTCGATTATATGAGACTGAGTCGGGTTCGATCACGATCGACGGTTTGGATATAAAAACTATTGCCCTCCAAGAAGTCCGTTCGAAAATATCGCTGATCCCGCAGAATCCCGTTTTGTTTTCCGGAACGTTGAGGAGCAATTTAGATCCGGATTTTCTTTACTCGGACAACGATTTGTGGAAAGCTTTGGAGGTGGTCTGTATGAAGAAAATCGTGACTAGTATGGAGTTTCAGTTGGATTGCGTCGTCAACGAGGGTGGTTTTAATTTTAGCGCTGGACAAAGGCAATTGATTTGTCTTGCCCGAGCGGTTTTGCGAAACAATAAAATATTGATATTGGACGAGGCCACGGCAAACATAGATCCGGAAACGGACGTGGTGATACAGGAAACGATCAAAAATCAATTTTCCAACTGCACTGTATTGACAATAGCGCATAGGTTGAATTCCGTCACAAATTCCGATAAAATTATGGTGGTTGATGAAGGTTCCATTTTGGAATTTGATGTACCCGATGTCTTGTTAGAAAATAAAGATAGCGCTTACTATAAATTAATGTCGCAATCCGGAGATTCCACCAAATAACATTTTTAATAGGAATTATTTATTGTATATAATAAATTCATTATAAAAAATTCAAATAAAATTTTTAAAAAATGTGTATGTGTTTATCTTTTAAAAATTATTATACAGTGCGGTCCAAAAGTATCCCCCCCCCCTCATGAAAACTTTTGAACGGCTGGAGCTATCGTTATCAGAAAACCACCGATTTTTAATTTTTACGTACAAAATGTTGATGTCAAAAATTCAATTCCGCTTCTGGAGAAACCGGAAGCGATGTCAACTTTCTTATTTTAAATGGAACTCTCTGTATATTTTGAGGTTTTTAGGTTTTTGAAAAGATAACGGAGAGACGAATCCAACGATACCGCATATGTTCAACTTTAATTTGGGGGGGGGATACTTTTGGACCGCACTATATAGATATATATATTACCCGAAATATAGACAACTGTAACCTCATTATAATAAACAATATTCAGGATTGCAACAGGAAAATTTAAAAATCGGCGTTTCTACGTTGAAAAAGAATGTAATGTTTTTCGAAATATTTTAAATACATAAAAATTATACACATGTGTTGCAGACCTTTGAAAAAAAATTAAAACAATCTAATTGTTTCAAAACGTCTCTAAATGAAAAGTTTAAATCCTTTACTCAGTAGTGAAAAACAATGGACATAACATTAAAATCAATAATTGATGTTCAATGATACGAGGCGATTTGAAATTTGTATTTTTAAATTGTTTATGCTGAGCTACGAATGTCTAAAGGTACGGTCGTTGAAAAAGGCATATAATTGCGAATGAAAATATAAAATTAATTTTAAAATAAATTCTTTAAAAGTATGAAGAGTTGTGCTACTCTTTATAATTTAAATTTTAGTTTGATGGGGTGATAGTTAGCTGACACAAAGATGATAGAAACACGATAGAAGGATTATACAAATACGACGGAAAGAGAGCAATAACTTAACGCTGGAAACTTCATATTCTGTACTGAATTTCAAATTTCAGCATCTACATGTACGTCATCAGTTACGTTATTAAAACTAAATCTAAAAATTACGCGATAAAATAACAATTACAAAAACAATAAAAATTGTATTTATTTATTATAATGCTCCTTTTCACTTATCTATCAATACACGATTAGATTATTGTGCGTTTTGAACAATTAATTCAGTAGTGCGGATATTTCCCTTAAAGATGTATCAAGGCCCCACATACAGAAGAAATGTGAATCCTCGAGAACATGCGAGTATCTTGTCAATTCTTACCTTCTTGTGAGTACTCATCATTTATAAATTTAAAAAGTCCAGAATATCTAAGTATATTTAAGTTTTGGCAAAATAAAAGAAAATCGTGATTATGTAACACATACAAATTTCGAAAGAATATAATGATTTTCCCTTTCTGCAATTTTTCAGTTTTACTTTTGATATTCTCCGCAAGGGCGTTAAGAGAGAGCTCCAAGAGGAGGACGTTTACGACATTCTGAAAGATTATCGTTCGAGCAAATTGGGCGACGAATTAGAAGAAGAATGGGACAAAGAAGCGCTCAAAAAGAAGACGTCGTTCACTCGCGTTTTACTCAGAGTTTATGGCAAAAAGTACGCCATCGCCGGATTAATAAAATTAATTGTCAGGACTGGAGCGATGTAAGGTTTTTTTAACTGTAAATTTTACACACAGAAACTTTTTCGAATTATATAATTTTTATAACGGCACGCGTGTTTTTAAATTAAGAAATGTCATTTTATTGCTACTGAAATGTGCTACTATCTTTTAATAGATATAAAATAAATTATGGTAATCCAGTAATCCATATTTTGTCATTTCTTTATGTAACGCAAGTCATCTTGTAATCAACGATGATTATCGAAAATATACAGAGTAGAACTTTGTTTCTAATAAAGACATGTTTATTATTCTAGAAAATCAATCAATTTTTTTCCAAAATATTCAAAGAAAATTTCATTTAAAATTTCTTTGATACATATTTTGTTTTAGGATCGTGAAACCAATTTCAATTGGAAAACTCGTAACGTACTTCAATCAAGGAACAAAAGGACTCACCGAGTCGGAAGCTTACATCTACGCCAGCGTATTGATATTCACGTTATTTTTCACGTCGTTTTTCAACAACGCTTACATGCTGTACGTTCTGCAGCTGGCGCAAAAAATTCGAATAGGTATATGCTCCTTGATGTACAGAAAAGCGCTGAAGTTGAGCACTTCTTCGCTGCAGGAAGTGACCAACGGAAAAATCGTAACGCTGATGACGAAAGACGTCGCCATTTTCGAATCTATCGCTAATTTCACCAACGATATTTGGATCGGGCTTTTTCAGATTTTAATCATGACTTACATTATGTATAGACAAATTGGTATCGCTGCGGTGATTGGTGTGGGATTTCTTATATTTTTGGTGCCGGTACAAAGTAAGTAAGGATTGTTTGTTTTTTTGTGACTTTTTCAAATCTTCTTCTTTCAAAATTTGTTCATCCAAGCTTTTAAGCAAAATAAGCAAAATCGTTCTATATTACTTTTACCAACGATTCTTCCAGTTTGTGCAATTTTCTCAATACTTTCCTCATGTCCTTTGACCGTCCTTTCCTTGGATCAGTGGCGTAGCGAGCTTAACTCGCGCCCGGGGCACAATACCTTTTTAGCCCCGCCCCCCCATTCGAAAACCATATAATATTATATGTAAAATATACTCGCAAATAAATAAATAAATAAAGTAAAATAAATAAAGTCATAGGCTCAAGCTAGGCTTTAAATTTGAGGCAAAAAATTTAATTGAGAAAACAAGACTAGATTTTGAAATTTTTGTTTTGCGGACCATTTTGCGCCCCTTTGTGAGTAGCGCCCGGGGCATGATGCCCCATTGCCCCCCCCCCCGCTTCGCCACTGCCTTGGATACTAACGTCCAACATAGAAATTCTATTTCCATTTCCTTATATCTTTCAATGTGAATTGACTGCTCCATTTCTCACATTATTTACTATGATTTTTTTAGTATTTCTAAATGTGTGGTTTTTTTTCAGTGATAATTGCAAAAATAACGACGACTTTTAAACTGAAAACGTTGGCAAAATCCGACGAAAGGATACGTCTGATACAGGAAATTTTATCCACGATACAAATAATAAAAATCTACACATGGGAAAAATACTTCAGCAAATTAGTGGACACAGTAAGAAAGTAAGTAATTTAAAAAATACCGATATTAATACGTTCGATATTACTACAAATATTTATTGATTTTTCCAGACGTTCGCAAATAAAAGATTATAAATCGACGTAAATTGAGCGTTTTCTGAACAATAACATCCTTGACGAAAGATTTGTTTAACAAATATTACAGATTACATAACGAGTTTAAAATTCATTAAAATCGTCGTTATCTCAAAAGTAAATATTATAAAAATTTGAAGTAATAAAATGACATCATAGACAATAGATATTATCGTGTTTTATCTGAATTGGATTACTTTCTATACCCTGTGTATATAATTTTGGGCTTTCATAAATTACAATTACAATTTTTTCACATTTTTTTATGACAAGAGAAAATTTGGAACGTACCCAAAGTTACTTTTACGAATGAGGGGTGGAAGAAACCCAAAATATGCCTCAAAATTTCGAATATTGTATTATCCATTTTAGACATTTTTCATAACTAGTATCTTGCAGTCCTAATAGGAAGTTGAAATCCAGAAATGATTCAAATTTTGTTTGAGAAAGTTTTTACTTTGAATAAAAGTGTAAATAATTTAGTTCATTAGTCGATTGACTTTGCGGCTTTATAACAGCTAGTCTTGTAATAGAAAATTCTATAGGTACGTGTTATTGAAACTGTTTCATTTTTCATTTGTTTTTTCAATTTGAGTGGAACCCTTTTAAATTTAAAATGAAGTTCAATTTATACAGCTTAACTTTTGAGTTAATTCATTTTTACTTTTTTTTCGGTTCAAATTTGGATTAAAAGTATTGACTGAAATGTGATTGGACGTAATTTTAATGATAAATCCAATCACACGCGTAATAAAAATTTTAAATTTAACCCTCAATTTGGAAACTACTGCATTCTGCAATTTCTATAACATTTTAATATTTTTCTAATATAATAATTTTGTTTTAGGAGCGAGGTGGGAAAATTAAAAATAATGTACTACCTAAAAGTCACAATCTTAACACTCGGCCACTTGAGCATGCGATTATCCTTCTACATATCCATCATCATGTACACAATTTTCAACAAGAACATAACGGCGGAAAAAGCGTTCGTCGTCCTAGGCTGTTACAGCACATTACAATACGTTTTAAACCTAGCCTTGCCGATAGGCATATCCCAACTGGCGGAAACCAAATCCTCCATCAAAAGAATAAAAAAATTCCTGCTGGTAAAAGAAGCGGGCGAAATTGTACACGACAACGAAAACAATTTAGCGGCGCGGATAGAAGCGACCGATCTGTCCGTCGAAATACACTCACAAGCCGTCTTACGCGACGTCACTTTGATTTTGGAACGGAATTTGTACGCCATAACCGGCGCCGTAGGAAGCGGAAAATCAACATTGTTGAAATTGTTTCTCGAGGATTTTAAAATAACGAAAGGATCGCTGAAAATAAACGGATCGGTGTCGTACGCGTCGCAAGATCCGTGGCTCTTTCCAGGAACGATCAAACAAAATATTCTATTTGGCTTGCCGTACGATTCAAACCGCTATCAAAAAGTAGTGCAAATTTGTGGGCTTCGGCTGGATTTTGATAACTTCAACAGAGGCGACAACACGTTGGTGAGCGATCGCGGTTTAAATTTAAGTAAAGGCCAACAAGCCAGAATCAACTTAGCACGCGCCGTTTATAAAAAATCCGATATATACTTGCTAGACAATCCATTCGCGGCGTTAGATGCCAACGTCAGCAAAGAAGTCTTTCAATCTTGCGTCAAAGAGTTCTTGTACAAAAAGTTGTGTATATTGGTAACGCATCAGGTGCAATTTCTTCAAGATGTCGACGTAGTCATAGTCATGAAAAACGGAACAGTGGAAACGCACGGCTCATACGATGATTTAGTAGCTGAGGGCGTTGCTTTTGGAAGCGATTACGTCGAAGACTACGCAAAAGATGACACAAAAGGCAACAAAGATGTAAAAATTGATGAATACATCGATGCTGATGAAACAACGAAGCTCTTGTCGACTAATGATTTAAACAGCGAAGCCACAAAATTATACTCCGAAACCAAAAAAGATGGAAAAGTTGCATTTTCAGTTTACAAAACTTACTTTTATTACGCCGGAGGGTTTAAAACCGTACCCATACTTATAGTTTTATGTCTAATCGAACAAGGCTTTTCCAGCGGCTTCGACTATTTCATATCTTATTGGTGAGTTTAAAAATTCCGTTCGATACTTTAACATTTTAAATTTAGGATCAACGTGGAAGAACAACTGACCATAATGCAAACGAACGGTACGAACGTAACGGATTACCAAGAATTGGTGGCGACCAAATCAAGAGTACCGATAATTTATACAGTTCTTATAACCGGAGCCACGACTTTGGCGTTGGTGAACGCGTACTACATGTTTATTTTGTTGGGGATGGCGAACAAAAAGTTGCATTTTAATTCTTTCGTAAAGATCGTACAAGCGAAAATGGCCTTCTTCGACGTGAACTTAACTGGGAATATTTTAAATAGATTTTCCAAAGATGTCTCCATAATCGATGAATATGTTCCGTTTTTAATATTGCAATGTCTTAAGGTGAGCACATTTGAAGGGTTTCAACATTTTTTCTTGATGCATTTCAGTTGGTATTAATTATATTGGGGGTGATGTATATAATGACTACGGTTAAAGTGGCTTTTTTGTTCTTAACGCTTAGTTTAGCAGCAATTCTTTTCGTATGTAGATATTTTTACGTACCAATTAGTAGAAGCTTGAGGAGACTTGATGGAGTAAGTGAGTATCAATTTTAATTCAGTTTAGGCACATTTATGGTTAATTTATTGCACAATAGCCAGGAGTCCAGTCATTGGTCATTTGAACGCATCTTTGGAAGGTTTGGTAACTATTCGAGCAAGTGGTGCACAGGAAATTTTAAAATTACAATTTGACAAACACCAAGATTTGCACAGTTCGACAGCATACATGTATTTAAGTACAAACAGGGCGTTTGCATTTCTTTTGGAAATTATTTCTTCGTGTTACATTTCCATGGTTATCTTAATTTTGATTATATTTTCAGGTTAGTTTAATAAAAACAAAAATCGCCAAAAATAAATTCAATAAATTTTAGGTACAAACGCTGGAAAAGTGGGCATGGCAATAACACAAGCTTTCGGATTAGGTGGCATACTACAATACGGCATGCGTCAATGGGCCGAACTCGAAAATCAAATGACGTCAGTCGAACGCGTCATGGAATACAACGAAGCGGAGTCGGAAGACAAATCGGGCAAAATACCGCTAACTTGGCCCACCGATGGAAAAATTCAATTCAACGACGTCCAATTAAAATATCCCAAAACTAAAGAACTAACGTTAAAAGGGATAACTTTCACGGCGGAACCCGGAGAAAAAATCGGCATAATTGGACGGACGGGCGCGGGGAAAACGTCGATTATTTCCGCTTTGTTTCGTTTGTACCAGACCGAATCCGGTTCGATCACAATCGACGGGCAAGACATCGACGAACTGAGTTTAGAAACGATCCGATCCAAAATATCCATAATACCACAGAACCCCGTGTTGTTTTCGGGCACGTTGCGCAGCAATCTCGATCCTTACAACGAATATTCCGATTCCGTCTTGTGGAAATCGTTGGACGAGGTCGAGATAAAATCGCTGATTTTAAACATGGATATGACGTTGGATAGTAAGGTGAATGAAGGAGGTTCGAATTTCAGCGCCGGTCAAAGACAGCTCATTTGTTTGGCCAGAGCCATTGTTCGTAATAACAAAATAATCGTACTTGACGAAGCTACGGCCAACATAGATCCAAATACTGACATTTTGATACAAGAGACCATCAAAAGAACTTTTTCCCAATGCACCATACTTACCATAGCGCATCGATTGAATTCGGTTTTAAAATCTGATAGGGTTATGGTCGTTAATAACGGTATGATAACGGAATTCGATAAACCCGACGTATTATTGAAAGATGAAAATGGTGCTTTTTATTATTTAGTCTCGCAATCGGGACTGTTGAAATCCAAAGAATAAAGACTGTATTTTGTGGTTGTATTCTAACTGTAAGTTTACTTTGAATCGCTCGAATCGCTGGATATAAAAAAATAATAAATAAATAAATAATAAATAATTTTCAAAACCCCCTAAATCCATTTTTAAAGTTATATGAGTTAGATAGCATAACAGGATCCTTATGAAAATCTATACTGATTTGTAAACTCTAATAATGTCAAACCCCACAAATTCCATTTAGAATTCACTGTTAAAATTTGCCTTAGTTTCAAACTCCACCAAATCTGTTGGAAATAATTTTCAAACGCCACTAAATCGACATCAGCCAATCAGAACGTGAATAAACAAAGCTACAATTCCAACTTTGGGTAATATAAATCCGGATCTATTAGTATAATTTCATTTCGTTCTTGTTGTTTTTCAATAATAAAAAGTTTACTTTTGTTTTTTTTTTTTTAATTGTTACGCTTTCCCTTTTTTCAAACCTACTTTGTTCGGAATCAAAACAGACGCAATCCACAATATTGACTTACAAATTCCATTAAATGCAATAATTGGCTTCAAACTCCACTAAATCCACTTTTATTTTCAAAATTGTGACTTTCTTGTAAGTATATTGTTTGTCCGCTGTGTCATTTTAGGATCTAATACTGTATAGCAATTTTGGGGGAAAAAATCATTAACGTGTTACCGCTACAAGTTAGTTACACAGTTTTTCTTAATTTCTGAAAAAGTCACAAAAGTGGATTTAGGGGGTTTTGAAACCAGAGCATTCAAATGATGTATTTATTGCGTATTGTAACTTCTTCTAACATTGATTACATTTTTCCCAATATATTCTTTTACCTTGACAAACCATCTTTTTCTTGGCCTCAAGCTATGATATGGATTTCATGGAATGAAAATTAATATCCCTGCGTAGATTGTCGAAGATTATATTTTATAAATGAAAAAAGAAGGTTTAGGGGGAGAGAGCGATTACACGAAGAAGGAACAAAAACATAAACAAAGTACACTTACATTCTTGCTTAGGTTGAACCATAACAAATCAAAAATGTATCGAGGAAATTTTATTTTAAGATATTCCTTTTTGAATTTTCTGCGGGGCCTGAAATGGGCCACAATATACAGGGTCATTCTAAAATATATTCCACTAATTCAACAGGTGGTAGCTGAC
>JAFFZR010015789.1:0-28510 GCA_018397195.1 Lethrus apterus | reverse complement strand
TTCCGCCCTTGGTAAACAATGTACTATTTTGTACTCACATCCTTCAAAGTGACATTTCACGCACGCAACTGGCAGATATTTCCCCTACTGCAGAGGTTCTCAACTTTTCAAATTTTGTACCACATAAATATGAAACAAAAATATATGTACCACCATAAAAGCATTTCGCCTTTAAAAATCAATGCATCCTAAATGGAGTGTTTATAATCAAAGAATAAAACCCTTTAAATTTATATTATTTAATTATATTCGTAAATGAATAATAAAGATTGAAACAAAATGTTAAAATGGACGCAATTTTACATTCATTTTGAACATTTAATTTTTTTCTGAAAAAATTGTACCACTAAAAATATTGTAATATACCACCAGTGGTACATACATGTACCACAGTTTGAGAACCCCGGCCCTACTGTTATAGACCTAGCTTTAGTAATACTGCAATTAAGAGGCGAACATTTCTTACAGTTTACGCCGAATATATCCGCATGTGTCTAATTTGTCCATGTGCAATTATTAAATATAATTCCTTACATCTGCGAAAAATTTACGTCCCGCAAGTTACGACGATTGCATATTATCTAAATGCGATTTCAAGCACAGGAAAAACCCCCTCTCAACGCTATTTTATTTACCTAACAGAAGTTGAAGAATATCTCCTATTAGCTTTTTTCTCAAGACTATTTTGAGGACTGCATATACTATCAAAATCGCCTTTCTTCGTTTTTTCTACAGTAAAAGATCTCTGACTTTGCAAATTTTTCATAATATTTACTTGTCTTTTAAAATTGACAAAGTTATCTTGAAGTGTTATTTCATTTATGACATAAGGTGGTGTTCGAAATATTAGGTGCCCTTCATGTAGAATGCTTTGCCCAAATCCTGGCTCCTTGCCACTTTCATTAATCCTTAAAAGTTACATATTAATAGACAAATCAATTTTATTTGATTGATCCACACCTAAAAGCTGCCACATTCGTTCCTTCTTCGAGATCCTTCTTGTTAGGTCTAAAAAACTTCAAACCATTTTTGTTGCTGCCAAAAAATAAACAACCACCTACACAACCACATTTTCCGGCCGATTTATTCAACTCTGGCCACAAGAACCACAATTTTTTCAATTTATCATCATGCATTTTTAAAAATGTTTGTTGTATAAAATGCATATTCGGTTCTTTAACGTCCACTGATATGGCAGACTCAATTATTAATGGTCCAAAATCAATATGACCCACTTCAAGCCAGATGTCTGAATTGTCCGACTTGCTATGATTGTACTTATGAGGCTGCCACACTGACTGACTTAAAGAAAGACTGTAAACAACACAACTCAAACCAGAACCAACTAGTTTTCCATGTAAATTGCATGTTGCGAGTCTTATGGGAGATAACCACAACTGTAACGCAACGCCACATTCTACCAACCAAAAATCAACGGCATCCACGGACAATCTACACAATTTGTATTTTAATTGATGACAATCATAATCAGATGATTGAATTTCATTTTGCTTGTCTTTAACTTCGCTACTTTTGCGATCTTTTAAGTTTTTCATACCAACGTTATTTGTAGTTTGAACTACGTTCTTATTGACATTGCTTACATTGCTGCTTTTCTGCTGGAGGAACTGTTGTGGAAAAAGTGGAAAAAAATTCTGTTGAGGACTCATTGTCTTCTGTATAATTTGTGGCTCTCGCAACAATATATCGTCACAGGGCGAGTTTAGTTCATTTTCCTTATCTGTGAGAAGCAAAACTAACATTTCGAGACAGGCCATAATCGAATGCAACTGAGGGCTAGTCAACTTGCCACTTAACTTTCCCAACTGAACATCTATCAACCAAGCATATTCAACAGTGTCTTGATCCAAATTACGACCAACACCTGAAAACATAGCGTGCCCACGAACCTGAAATTCTTTTTATGATTTAAAGAAAAAACTTTCGGTGATATAATACTTGTAATGAAGACAACGTCAATCGTCCTTGACTCAAATGACTCTCTTTACTTGGCCTATTTACCATATCTCTAACTAGTAAAACTGTTGGAGACAGTAACAGCTGTAGTTCTGTTTGATCATAGCGTTTCTTCATTTCAAACCCGAATCTTTCAACCAAAATAACTGGACAAGGTGCATCTTTCTCGCCGCAATTCTGCAGTTTTAGACATAAAAAAACAAGTAAACAAAATACCGATTTGCAATACCTTCAATAAATGGCCTTGTATGTCGTGCATGATAACAGAAACGTCAACTTCTAAAGGTCTGTAAGATCGGTAGTCAAAATCTTCCTGGAGCTCTAGCGGTACGTCTATAAATTCGTCAGAATCCGGATCAGTGTTTTCTGATGAAATAATGCTTTGTTGCATTTCAGTGAACATTTGATCATCACCAAAAATGTTTTCCTAAAATATGATATGATACATGGAGCGTAATAACTAAAAATTATTAGTATTCTTAAATTGGGGTAATCAAGGTGAGAAATAAATAAGTAAATAAAGCAATATGAACCTTCAAGTTGATGATGTTTCTTAAAGCTGTACCATACAGCAACAAATCAGAGGGTCCTATTTCTAATTCGACGTTAACGACATCGGGTTTCAAGCTGGTTGGATCGAATTTCTTTACTCCATCTGGGGAGCAATGAGCTTTCCTTTGCCTCGGTATCCGCATGGGAGAGAGCAAAATCTCTTCCTTCACTGGAGTGGAAATATCTGCTTGAGGAGTTGGTCCTAAAGGCGGGCATGGATGGTATACATACGAGATATTTATAGCACCAATAGGGACCCACCAAAAATCAACCCATCCATTACTGTCAAAACGTAAACCTTAACTTTAAAATACCCTCTAATGAGGTATATACACACACACCTTTCAGAACAAATATTCCTCCATTTTGTCATAATTTCAGTTTTTTTAGTTGAACCATCTTTGGATTTGATTTTGGCAAATTTTTCCAAATTCATAACGGTAATCCGACTTGTATGAAACTCAGGTATGAACAAGCTTAAATCTATACTTTCAGCCTACAAAACTTTTCAACTCAATTTTCAATTCACATGTTAACAAAAACTCACCTGTATAGCAAAATTCAAAGGTAAAGTATCAGGTAAGAATTCGTCGAAAGGCAGATCAAAAGACAAATGTAAAAAATGGGAGCAAAGTGCTATTTGTGTGTTTTCTTGATTCTGTCCGGAGCTGCTACAATCCACCCAATTGTATTGATTAGCAAGGGTTAGAATCTCACAGTGCTTTAAAGTCAATCCAAACCTCCAAGTATATGGCACGAAATTGAGTAAATCTGGTCGTTGTTTCGATGACCAATCATTTATTAAATCTAATGAGAAATCAAACAATCACTTTCTTAATGAAACTATTTACTCACCAGTGAAAAACCACTTATGACAAAATATAATGCTGACAGTCGCTTTACAACCCGTCAAATTTAGTTTCCAAAGCTGATGATCATTCCACACCAAAGGATAATGACACAAAACTGAAAATTCAAAAGTTTCACTAACAAGGAGGTCCCTGTATTGCAGACTAGTCGTAGCTTCAAGATGCAAAAACTGCCCTGTTATTTTCGATGTGTACCCATCCTCGTTTGTCACCCAAGGTATGGATATTTCAAGTACACTTCCTGCACCCACGTTCACGTGAACAGCATTAGTTTCCTTGTTTTTTGAAAAGAGTATGTCGACTGTAGCTTTGTGTTGCATCAGTAAACGAACATCAAAAGACTGCATCTGACGTTTTTCGCCCGGTTTTGGAGCTTTAGTCACCTGCATTGGAAGATAATCTTGTGGATAAAAAAACTTGAAGAGATGTTCTCGCTGACGATCTGCCCATGGACCGTAACTAAAATCTGTACCCTTTCCACATTTTATGTCAATTCCCCATTGTGGAGGGCTTGGCTCGACTATATCACCATTGGCAAGCTTTATTGAAACTGGTACTTCAGGCACCACACCTACAACAAAAACATGCTTATCTCTATCTAACAAACAGATGACATACCTGCTTCGTCCATGTAAAAATACAAGTCCAAGTCATTGGTCGACATCAAGACAAATCCTTCACCCATATACCGTGGAGGATCATCCAACATCCCTTAAGTAATTTATTGAAAATTGTAATATGTAAATGAATAAACTGAAATACTAACCAGTATATTTTGGACTTGGAACCAACATGACACGAGCATTTTCGGCCTTGCATTTGGTGAAATGCATAAATCTGTCCAATTCACAGACAGCCGGTTTAGTAGAATAAACAAAATGTGACTCTTCTACTGTGATACTCAATGTCGTTGGGACTAATCTATTGCCAAAAACCAAGCGGCACTGATTGTAAAATTGAATGTTAAATTTGAAATTACCACAAGACTCATAACTTACAGAAGATATGTCAATTTTTATGACTGGAATCAAATCTCTCCATGTTCTGGCCATTGCAGCTTCTGGTCTTGGCTTGCGATTTGTGTTCGTTACCGTAGAAATGTCGACACTAAAATGAAAAATGCAATTGCAAAGAAATAACAAAGTTTAAAAACACACTGTTCGTTATTCTGTTGATTCATGGATTTATCGTTATTGTTGTCAACATCAGGAAAAATGCCAGGATCGATGCCAAAAACTCTACCCAAAGTGATGTATATATCTGATCGGTTATATGTATGCAACTCAAAACCATTTAAAACGACAGATAAACGAGTATCGGAATGTGACAAATCTAAAATAAATATGTTATGAAGTAGATATAAGGATGATTTTAAAAATACCTTCGCTAACGTCTTTCGGAACATACGATCGCCACCATCGAAATATTAAATATCCATCTTGTATTCGTAAACTATAGTCTCTTGTTATGTAGATGACATCCCGAAACATGATCTTACCGGACAACGCACACAAAGTAAAGGAGCCTAAGACATAAACAGAGTTAAATTAAAACATGCCACATCTATAAAACCTACCTATTTTAAAGTAACCATGTTTGATGATTACTCTATTTACTATTTTTGTTATGATATATCCGACCAGTCGAGAATTGTAATAGGCAATGTAGATGACCCAGGAGATCGCAAATATTAAACTTGCTAGCAGCATAGCAAAATTCGAATCCATTTTTAGGTCTTCTAAGTTGACGTGAGTCGAGATGTTTCCGCCCCATGCCTGGGACTCGAAGACATTTGTTTGATCCATGGCAACCTCGGATTACTTACGTTTATAGAGATTGGAATTTTTCATTTTCTACGTTATTTTAGTGCATACTGCAATTGTTGTAGACACTCTGGACCCGGATTACACAATAAACGACACAAAACCGAAATTTGAAGTCTTTTGACGCGTCAGTTGACGTTTCGTTTCGTGATTATAAGCCATTATAAACAAAATAAATCCCTAATTCCCTAGTCCCTACTCAATAGCGAACCAACTGAGCAAAACGCAAACGGAAAATTTGAAAATTTAAAAGCTTACATTTCACATACATGTTAATAAAAACGATATTTGTTGAAAAGTGCAGTGACATACACTGGTTACACCGGTATTGTCTGACTGCGTTCGTAATCCTATACCACAGTATAGATATACTGTGTCGTTTCATACATACATAACATGCATCATGCATGGTTTACGTATAAGACGTATTTACTAATTGGTACACCTAGTGGTTTTTATATTTTGTGATTGGCTGATTGAGCGCTATTGGTTGTTACGTTACCATAAAGAAGAAGAAGAAGAACGAACTTTTATAACAAGCAGAGATAAGTGTAAGACTTTTATTTTAAATCTACCATTAGATATTAAGTAAAATATTTTATAACAGAGTTTCTTTCTGGCTATAAATTAAGTAATAATCAAAATATATTTATGTTAGTTTAAAATGTAAACAAGCACTTGAAGTAATGAGCGGCGGTTTAGCACCAAGTAAAAGTACAGTATACATATCAAACCTGCCGTACGATTTAAAAAACAACGACATATACAAGCTATTTGAAAAATACGGCAGAATAATCAAGTAAGTTTAATCGCCGTCAGCACTTATGATATTTATCTTTTTACTTATGCAGAGTGACTGTTTTAAAAGATAGAAAGTTTCGGAAAAGCAAGGGTGTAGCTTTCATTTTATTTTTAAACCGCGAAGATGCCAAAAAATGTGTTCAGAATACAGACATGAGAGAAGTAGTATATTTATATTTAATTTCAATCTAACGACTGTAATAATTTTCAGCTCTTTGGGCGGACCTTAAAAGCAAGCATAGCTAAAGACAATGGACGAAGCTCGGAGTTCATACATCGAAAGGTTCCTTATCAAACACGATTTACAAAATTTTTAACGTTCAACTTGTAGAACTATCCTGATAAACGGCAATGTTATGAATGTGGTGTATCTGGACATTTGAGCTATAAATGCTCAAAGAATTTGTTAGGAGAACGGGAACCACCACCCAAAAAAGTACGCAAGAGGAAAAAAAGAAACCCTGAAAAAGATGGAGTAAGTCAGTTAAATAAAATAAATTTTTTTTCACAAGTTGTTTTAGTCAGAAGAGGAAAAAGACCTCGTTGAAGATTGCGAAACATTAAGTGTAGCTATTGCACTCGAGGTAAAATTTACGTCGTGGATGTTTTGTTGTATATTAATGTCAATTTTTAGCAAGAAAAGACTGAATTAGAAAAATATAGGTATGAGGTTGCAACAGGAAATTACACCAGTACCGATGACGCTGTAGTACAAAAAAAGAAGATAAAGAGGTGTGCATATTTTAGTGATGAAGAAGAAAGTGAATAATTTAATATTAGACATGTTTTTGAATGGTTGAAAAAAAGTTGTGCTAAACTGTCAATTTAGGACTGAACATTTTCTTGGTAGATCCTCATCAATAAACATAATAAAAATTAGTTATTTTATTTTTTGTTAGCATATTACAATTATATAATGTCCATTAACAAACGATAGTCATGAGAGTGTTATTTTACAAAAATTACATATTTTAAATAATAATAGTATGGATCAAATATTGTTCTGTTTCCAAACAGAGAGTGGATTATATCTATAATTTGGATTGCTCCTAAAGTTTGTGTTTGCCAGATTGATGCAAAAATTTGGTTTATTGTTATTGTCCAGAGAACGTTTGACGTTATGATTGATATGATTTGGAGCGTTGTAATTGGAATTTCTAAAATTGAAGTCGTTGTTAGAAATTTGATACCTGGGATTGTAATTGTAGTGGTTGTAACCAGAATCGTAAGGTTTTTTAAACATGTTGGGTCTTCGACCGTTGTCACGTGCGATGCATGCTTTTAAAACATTCCCCAACAACTAAAAAATAAAAAAAATTAAGCTGTATTAGGTGTTTCCAATTGCATTTGATACAATTCAGTTTGGTACTGATCTGCACCAAACTGTACTAAAAGGCAAGTTGTCAAAACAATAACTGATGTAAGTGATACCGAAATATCAGAACACTTTCCAATAATTGGACAGTGTTCTGATATTTCTGTACAGTACGTTACTGTTCCCGGTGGCAATTGGAAAGCAGCTCTTTATTAAAACAAGCCTACAAACCTCAGAATTGTTCGCATCATCTGCACAATTCTTTGCATCCTCGGCCCTAAAAAATAAAATGAAAGCGACTCCTTTACTCTTTCTGGTTTCTTTCACCGTCAACAGCGTCACCCTGAGACAAAACCAACGATGTGATGCGTAATGATGTGTATCGCATAATTTACGAAACTTACTTGACTATTCGACCGTATCTTTCGAAAATTGTTTGTATGTTCAGTGGTTGCAGATCGTATGGCAAATTTGAAACGTAGACGGTACTTTGTGCCGGATTTAAACCGTTTATGTTCATCTTGTGGGACAAATAGAAAATTTCTTCCATATTTAATCTGCACCTGTACAAATGACAAACGTCAACGTCAAAAGCTCGGAATACAACCCATACTAGTATCACAAGATTAAATATTAAATTTTTTATAGCGTAGCTTGATACAATCAACTCTCAAGCGAAAAGGTTTTAAACCATTAAAGACAACATCCGATTTTTGATTCAAAAATTGAGATGTTACCTTCGACCTTAGTGGTTTTTCCTCTTGCAACATTTTTAATTTGTCATGTTGGTATTTCTAACTATAGTGATTCCAACATTTAAATTAAAGCATTCAAATCACATATTCAAATAACGTTTTTGTGAACATTTTATACTACGTAAATAGATTATAAGATATAAGATTATTATTATAAGTAATTAAATGATACATATTTCAAACATAGATGCTCAAAATAATAGAAATTTTCATTGTTAACAAGGTAACAAACAAAACATTTTTTACTCTCAATATTACCCTTTGAAATTGTTTGTAGAATCAACCCTTTAATTTTGAGGTACCAGAATGTGTCCAGAGCGTTCGTGCGTATTTTACTAGTGTTTTTGTTTCGAATAAAAAAAATTTTGTTGTCTAACCTAAAATACACATATTGATGTGCTCGATATTGCATTCCCATTTACTAAGTTTTAATGGTGAAATAAATCTATGGGTGAAATTAAGTGAGAACGGTTTGTAAACGATGATGTAAGTAGCTAGGTATTTTTATTATTCTAACACATAACATAGCCTTTTGTGTGGGGATACAATATTTTCAGAATTAACGATTTTTTTATTTACAAAACTGAAATTCTTCACCTTGACTCGTTTGCAACATGTGTAATTTTCGAAGTGTGACCAAAATCAACATCCTGTCCAAATTTTAAGTTGGAAATCAGTTACCGGCCATTTTGATTATTTTTGGAATTGTTTAACCGCACAAAATACAGCTGCTCAAACTACTACTGATGCATTTATGGCAAAAGTTTCCAATTTTATGATGTAATCACGTAATCAGTAATCAGTAATCAGTAAGCACCTATACCTGGTGTTGAACTTTTTTACGCAATATAGGGATTTGCATGTACATTTTGAAATGTTGATATATTCGCTCTCCTAATTATTTTACAGCAAAACCGTATTAGGATTTTTTGTGAAACATTTCAAGCTTTTTAACGAGAAAATCGCGAAAAATAAAGAGAAAATTGGCACGATACGTGTGACAATTGTCGACAATACGCAAACGGAGGGCCGTCCTAATATATTTAGCTACTAAGATATTGGCTACTAAAGATCGACTTCGAATGCAACGACTGAAACGACCATAGCCGCGCGACTCCAAATGTGTACTGCTTTTCACGTAATCATATGGCGCCCCTTCCAATGACGCGGCTATTGCCGCGCGATAGTGAGGGATTTCAAAATACTGTCATAGAAAGACATCTTTTGAGGGACGTTTTTGTGTTAAGAAAATTTTTTCGCTTAAATATTGAACAATTTAATTACATGTTATCAATTAATTTTGAATCGTCCATATTTTGAATCGTTATTTTCAAAAACATTACCTGTCGCGGCCGACTGTAACGACAAGACTGCTACCAAGAGCAGTCGAGTCGTACGGCTCGAGACGCGCGAATACGATCGCTTCGGTCGCGCGGCAATAACCGCGTCATTGGAAAGTGCGCCATATGATTACGTGAAAAGCAGTACACTGACAATTTTTGTTTAAAAGAAAAAATTTAAATGTGTCATTTATTCAAAAAAATTGTTATGTAAAGGCGGTTTTACACCAAACGGACTAGTCGAGTGTCTATTTTGTTCGTGTTTTTCGACACACTGATAACAGAAAACAAAACTCGGATAAATTCGAAACCCTGTTTCAACCAAGCAGACAAGATTTTGTCGGAGTTTCGTTTTTGTTTTCAGTGCTTTCCACCAAACGGACTAGTGTGTTTTTCGGTGATTCAAGGTTGAATTTTAATAGTTTTCCAAAATCGAAATGGCTTCAAGAGAAGATGATTTGCTTATCCTGGCTGGTGGTTGGTTTGTTCTGCGTTGTACCGTTTAACGTACACAGAAACACAAACTGAATAACTCTCTGTTTCCACTAGATAGACAGAGTTCGTAAACACGCCGAAACTCTTTGATCTTACCGCTTTCGAGCGGGACTCGAAAAACAAAACTGCAACTGTCGCAGAAAACTCGAGTCTTCAGTTTGTAAGAAGTTGCAGTTTTGTTTTTTTCGACACGAGTTTGTGTTGTGTTTTTGTTTCGTCCGTTTGGTGGAAAACCGCCTTTATACATTACATGGCGACAATGTTGAAAATAAAGACAAATTATTTTTATTGTGTTACGCGTTAAGACCTCAATATTTTTTTATTTATTGTTAGATAGCTTTCGAAATGATTTTCAGGTCATAAAACCTTCTTATTCAAAACCTAAACATACTTTGACTATAAACTATAAAATTATTCTAAAATATACAGGATGTTTAGCTTTGCCTGTACGCTATACAACTTTGTTATTTTAAATGGAACACTCTGTATATTGTCGTATTTTCTATAGCTATCTTCGTTATTTTTGAAGCTACAAAGTCGATTAAATAAGCAAAGATGCAGTGATTTTTACGCTGATTGCAATGGTCCATTAAAAAAAAACAATTGCGCATCACATTTCAGAGCTAACTCAGATAATTCGATTTTTTTAAATGGAACATCCTGTATATTTATATAGCAGTCGGTAGAAAATGAAATTTTGCACAAAATCTCTTGTACTAGTATATCCCAGAAATGAAAAACAAAAGAGCTACGACGTTATTAATACAAGATCACCGCACAAGGGGATAACTTTGTTAGTACAGAAGCTACAAAAAAGGGTAGTTTTTTCTGCTGATTACAATGGCATACTAAACAAATCTACTTCAGAAGGTATTACGTCAATGGTATTACAATCATATATCTTATTTTGTCTAATAGAGGTTTTACTGAATTACCTATAACTCCAACAAAATTAACTTTAGCTATAGGGAATGTTATACGCGTTCGAAAAATAACTTAAAACTTAATTGAATAGCATAAAAATATACAGGGTGATCCATTTGAAAAAAACGAGTTTTAGCCCTTTAAAGATGCTACAATTCATTTTCAATTTTGAAACACTCTGTATAATATAACGAGGATATTTGGTATTGTCTGTTTAACTTAAAGCATTGTTACAATTATGCCAAAGAATCGTTAATAATTTTCAAAGAGAACTACCTAAATTAATTTTTTTTTCTTGAAAGTGGAATATCTCGAAAACCGCTCAATTTTTGAATGGGGTGTACAGCATAAACTTTCCCTATTTTGTAACGGGGAATCTGAAAATACGACAATATACAGGGTGTTCCATTTAAAATAACAAAGTTGTATAGCGTACAGGAGAAACTAAACACCCTGTATATTTTGGAATAATTTTATGGTGTAAAGTACTTGACTCCAAACAACTTTTACTAGAAACATTTTTTAATCAAATGAATAGGCAAGGCGTAATAGACCGATCCCAGATAGTTGGCACACTCGGTATATCAATATCGGTATGTTCTTACTTATCGGTACATTTACTTCAAAATGTTGTTGCGGATGTTTTACGAAGATATTTTGTCCCTGCGGCATCCCGGATTAAGGTCCAGCAGTAAACAGCAAGAAAACTAGGGCTCCATTTATCCCCCCCCCTCCCATGATAACTTTTGAACTGTTTGAGCTATCGCTATGAGAAAAAAGAGGTCGATTTTTAATTTTTACGTACAAAATGTTGGTGTTGTATAAAATTCAATTCCACTTCCGGCGAAACCGGAAACGATGTCAACTTTCTTATTTTAAATGGAACACCCTGTACATTTTGATGTTTTTGGAAAGACAACGGAGAGACGAATCCAACGATACCATATGTACTTTAATTTGAAAAGTAACAAAAGAGGCAGAAATAACTTTTCTGACATTCATAACGCAATGAACATTTTCAGTGTTAAATAACATGAAAAACCATTAATAGACATTTACTAACTAATCAGCTACAAAACAAATAATAAACAAATAAAAGCAAATCTTTATTACGAACATCTGGCCTATTTTGCTTAAAAAAGTAACATATTACAGAAAAGTTATTGCTGCCTATCTTGCTATTTTTCAAATTAAAGTTGAACATATGCATACCGCATATGTTCAACTTTAATTTAGATTCGTCTCTCCATCGCCTTTCCAAAAACGTCAAAATATACAGAGTGTTCCATTTAAAATAAGAAAGTAGACATCGCTTCCGGTTTCACCGGAAGTGGAATTGAATTATTGATAACACCGGCATTTTGTACGCAAAAATTAAAAATCGACCTGTTTTTTCTCATAACGATAGCTCCAGCCGTTCAAAAGTTATCATGGGGGGGGATACTTTAGAATCGTACTGTTACTATAAATTGGTGAGTAATAGGCAATTTCTGTTTTTAAATTCGAAATAGGTACATAAGAAACACATAAAAATTTCCATGTCACAAAATGTGTGTTTAACAGTGTAATATATCTATTTAGGCTAAAATTGTTAAATACGCCCCAATTCTGTGCGAATTCTAGAATATATCTCTCTAAACGAGCAACGATTTTCTGAGAGTTTGAAGGTTGATTTTCTAAATTTTCTCGAGAGGTTGAAGGTTGATTTTCTAAATTTTCTCTGTAATTCGAAATGCTGCTATCGGAAATCGAAAAAAAGTGTTCTGGAATTGCCTGTGGATTATATGGACATGCTCTAAAACAGACAGCTCCGTTTAAAATTGTCGCTGCTTTTCCCCAGGCAGTACCTTTTTGCGAATGAAAAAAGAGATAAGCGAATAAATGCACAAATGCTAAAAACCTCCGGAACCGTCCATGTGTTCATTAATACTTTTCTGCATATTTTGGGTCATACTATCTCTGAGGGTGGGATAGTATGACCCAAAGTTTTACTCTTTTCTTATCACCCTGTATATATTTGTAACGCAATCTTATCGTTTTGTTGGTTGTAGCTGAAGAATAAATATAGGTAAATAAATATATTATCATTTATTTAAAGTCAATGAGCTATATGAATAAATAATAACATTTTGTGTTATTAAAACTATATTTGGAAATCTCAGTAAGAGACTTTCAATATGCATAATATTATAAGAAATATTTGTTTAGTTTACACTGTTTACAACATTGAAATATATGTTAACAAATGTCAAGTATTTAAAAACAATTCATATACAAAAATGACGATGGAAATTGAGTCGTTAGAATTATGTGCATTTATATATAAGAAAAACAATTGATAATAAATTATTTTTAAAAATGTACGCAACAATTATATGTATGTATATAGGGCCCGAAAAAGGTATGAAACCAATTTATTTTAACAAAAATAAATTTTGTATGTTTTTTATCTGCATTTAATATACCTAAAGTTTATTGTTTGCTACTTTATTTATTTAAATAAAAATGCCATTTTGATATAAATTTGTTTTAAATATTATCTTTAAATACTAAAATCAAATTCACGAGAATTAGCGAACATGTTAGCGGAACATACGCGAAGCTATTGAAAGGGAGAAGCAAACAGAAAATCACGTGATGACGCAGAACGACTTCCCGCAGAAAACAGAATCTAAAGTTTCAAAAAATTATTATTATTATATATATTTGTTTGGATAAAAAGACATGAAAGTTAAAAAGTTTGTGTGTTGTTGCACCAAGATACGATAATTAATCTCTATTGTGTTCTATAGAAATCATTGTCATAACAATTGTTTTAATAATTGTTACAAAATAATCCGAGATTAACTAACATTGAATAAAATGTGCATAATTCCATAATTTTTTTTTAATTTCTTTATTAATGAACGCTTATAAATTAAATACCTATAAGCCTCGAAGTTATTAATAAATAAAATAATGGCATTTTTTTAAAAATACTGAATTCCACTTTTTAGTTATAACTTCTTACATTTAATTGATTAACGGTCATACATGTTATTCATTATTTCCGCCCTCATAATCAACATCATAACAAGTTTTTAACGAATATGAGTAAACTATAAATGCATATTTTATGATGCAAGTAGCTATTTACTCTAATTAAGTACAATAATGAATAATTATTGAAGTAAAACGCATAATTGTAAATGTAAAACTCGTTTCTATTCAATTCTATGTATTTTCTTTGATAATTAGGTATTATTATTTTTTTTATTATTTAATTACTAATTTATCTTAACACATATTTATGTTCAAATGAAAATCAATATTTGTTATTGTTAACAATAAGAATTTGACAATTTTATTCCCAGTTTGTCGAGTGTTTGTCGAATTGAAACGTCCGAAGGTAAACTCACTATGATTAATTAAAATGTTAACAAACAGCGTAAAATTTTTTTAATTATTGAATATATAAATTAGGTATCTCTTTTGAGGAATATTTCTTCATGGTCAACCTTATTATTTTATTATTTATTAGTATTACGAACAAGCAAAAGAAAAAATATTTTTTTGTTTATTCCTATTCAATAATAAAATTTTGAAAGCAAAGACTGATTGAAAACAATTTCTGCAAACACAAATAATGTGTTCTACACAAAATAATAGACACTTAAAGAATCAAGTTTTGTTAAAAACTCTTGAACTTTTGCCCATAGCATTTTCCCTCAGTATATAAACCAATTAATAATTATTGTTTTCACCTCTCCTTTTTAATTTCATTATAATCAAAATGATTTTTTTATTGAAGTTATACAGAGTGATTCTAAATTATGTCAAATTGAAATTTACAATTTTCTGCCTACTTGTAAACATTTAAAACACTCGCTATGAAACTATTTTAATAAAAATTTTAAATGTTTTTATTTTTATTTCACAATGTATATTGAAACAAATATTAAAGATAGTCAGATAGGAAGATATGCATAAATTACATAACGAATATGTTTGTAAATCGTTCAGATACGTTCATTTATGACGTATAAATAACATACGTAAATTTATGTGTAACATAAATGAAATATTTATTTATAATGATAATTATCTTGGTACTTTTTCAGTTTACCTAATACATAAAAAAAAACATCACTTATGACGTGCAACAGAATTTAAATAATTTAAACTTAATGCAACGTTTGCAAAAAGCGGCACATACATTTATTTAGAATCACGCTGTAGATAAAACCAACATAATTGCGACGTATGTCCTTCTTCAAGAAAAGTTATAGTAGAGATGCAAATACCAATTTAGGAATTTTGCCAATCCAGTAATTGAACTTCTAAATGCTAGGTAATATTGGGTTGAATCCAAATACCTAAATATTGACAATGACCAAGCACAATCCAAATGAACTGATGATTTTAAAGATTCGAAGATCGTCGGGGTAGAAAATTATAGGACATACTATCTTTATACTATACTTTGGCGAAAAAATAATCTATAACAGATACAAATAGTTACAGAATATAAAAAAATGTCCTTAGAGGATTCCAAAGATTCTTTCCAGAAATAGGTAGGTATGTAATAAGAATCTTTACTATGAGTGCTTGAAATATATGTCACTGGCTTAAAAATTTACTAACAAATTAAGACAAACATTCAAAATAATGAAATCATTGGTTTTTAGGATTCTGCCATCATCACTAATTTTGAATTTTTACCACAGGTTACCCTTATGTTCTTCGTATATGGTATAAAATCTAATCATATAATTTTGTAGCAGTTGGAAAATTAATTATCTCTAATGTAAAAGGAATTTACGGCGTTAACTTTAACGCATTTATTTTCTATTACAACTTAATTAAGAAGCATAAATTATGGAAAATAAGATCACAAAAAAACAACTCTAAACGTTGGAAACTCTGGCGTATATAAATTTTATTATATTCCCCTTCTTTTCCGCCGTACAATCCAATAAAAGTGTTGGGTCCCCCACTGTATAACATAAAATGGCGATAACAGGTACATCCCACCACATTTAAGTTGATAAGCGTAATAATTAATATATAAATAGGTATACACTTTACGTCCGCACATTTAAATTTATTGCAGACAATATTACAATTTTTTTTTAATTTATTAATTAACCTTGTATAAAATTAGGGCAAAATATGTAATGTACGAGGTATTATTTACCTATATACCTATTTATTTCAGTAGATAATTACCTGTGTAATTACCTTGAATCATACATCTTTAACTGTAATCATTTTTTTGTCTATTGTTTATCATCTATAAATCTATACAATACTGGTTCGCAACAAATGGGAAAATGAAAACACGAATTGTTTACAAAAATATTACCTAGAAGTTTTTGAACTGATTTTAGAAATGCAGTTTGGAGTTTTGACAAATAAATATTGATATAATAGAAGTTTATAAAATTGTTGAAGTAACGAAACACTTAAGAAAATGCCCTGCGAACAAAATATGTTTGCTATTTGTTCAATTCGTTTGCGATTTCTTTGCGAAAGTAGTTGTTTTGTTGTATTCTTTACTCATTTCCTTTATTTGGTCATTAGAGTCTTTTTCTTCGTTAATTTCTTTTTAGATGTTTCAGCCCTTATTATAGGTATATTTATTTTGGTGTTATGTAACATTTCTATTATGTTTTATAATAATTTTAACAGCTATTTAAAAGTTTTGAAACTAGAATTTTTATTTCTTCCCTGATTCTAACGGAGTTTTAATACATTGGTTTTTGTTTTCTTAACTTACGAGTAAAAAATAAGTATAATATTATTGGTCACTTGGTCATATTCCGTTTTTATGTTTTTTTTTTGTATTTCCAATTTTCCTAAAAATGCTGTATTCGGTGTATTTTATATTATTTTTGCTTTTCATGTATTTCTTACAAGAGTAATTTTGAATAGAGAAAGAATCCAAGATACCACTTCATTAGCGTCGGTGATATTTATTTTTACTGTATTTTCCTCCATAATCCTCCGAAGTTGTTATTTGATATCTATGCATTTTTTTTTAGAAATCTATCATATAATCAATATAAATGTATTTTTCAATACAAATCTGCTTCTTCGGTGTTTAATAATATGTAAATTATGAATGTTGAGGTTATGTTTTTTTTTTTATAATTCATTGTATTTTCTACATTGTACAGCGAAATGTATTAGAAATGACTATGGTCCTTCATAGTCAAAATTATGGCTAATATTATAAAATTCAGGACGGAGGAAAGTAAACTTACTGCAAAATCTCTGCCCTCTATGGACTAGTAGCTTTACTACTATCTAAAAAAAATCACTGCAATATCGACGTAGCGAAGCACTACATTTCAAAAATAGAGAAACGTCAATATCATCTGCTTGTCTTGTGGTGTTGTGTACAAACAATTTAAAAATGTCACATAAATAATAAAACCAAATCAATGGCGTATTTTCACTACAGATGCGGCGAACGAATAACTTTACTCAACGAAAACTGCACCGCGGTCAGAAACGATAGCGAATTCGATCACGGAATAGTAATTTCTGCTGAACCTCTAGTGAACGACGTACTTTTTGAAATAAAAATTGACCGTAAGGTAAATTCGTGGTCAGGCAGCCTCGAAATTGGAGTTACGGAATGTGATCCTTTACGTTTCGAGTTTCCGGCATGTGCATCAAAATTACAAAATGGTTCTTGGGTAAGTGACGAAACGTCTATAAAATTATGTAAACTTTTTAATTCTAATGTAGATTATGGCCGGAAACTCAATTTTAAAAGACGGTGTGTTATTAGTTGAAAGATATGGCACCGATTTGGATAAATTGGGACAAGATGACCGTATTGGTCTTGTACGAACATCAGAGGTAATGCTTTTGTGTTTAAATACAAACTTTGCTAAATATTTCTTAATAGGGTGATTTAATATTTTACATCAATGGTGAATCACAAGGAGTCGCTGTTGAAAGTGTGCCAACAACCATATATGCAGTAGTCGACTTATATGGAAAGTGTGTACAAGTGAGCATCACAAATCCAATAGGCATCAGAGAACACAATAACGATGATTGTTTGAGTGGAAGTTCGGTGCTTGGAATTGACAATGACATATTAAATGTTACGTTGGGGGGAGACTTGAGTGAATTGAGTCTTAGCAGCAGTAATAGTTTAGATATACGCATGGATATGAATGTTAGTATTAATCTGCCTGAGGAAAATCTACCCGATAAGCTACGATTTCACGAACGTTGCGGTTCACTTGTGAAACTTTCTAATTCCCAACGTACAGCTGAAAGAAGGAGACCATTGGATGAATTTAATAACGGCGTCGTCATGACTCAACGTCCCTTGAAAGATTCTGAATTGTTTGAAATAAGAATTGATAGATTAGTGGATAAGTGGAGTGGAAGTATAGAGGTTTGTTTATAATATAAATAATGTATTTATGCACTTTTATTTTTAAGTTCAACTATTATTTCATAAATATGAGGTTTCATAATTTGAACTTTAATTTGTTAACGATTTGCAATTTGAATAGATGGGTATAACCACTCATAATCCAAATACACTTGTATTTCCTGCAACAATGACGAATATGCGAAGTGGAACGATTATGATGTCAGGTTGTGGTATTTTGACAAACGGTAAGGGTACAAGAAGAGAGTACGGAGATTTTAATTTGGACGAATTAAGTGAAGGCGATCGCGTGGGAATGATGAGAAAACCTGATGGAAATTTACATTATTTCATAAATGGATTAGATCAAGGGATCGCAGCTCAACGTGTTCCCACAACAGTATGGGGAGTTATCGATTTGTACGGAATGACTATTAAGGTATTCTTCGCCCAAATGGACAAAAAGTAGCTGTTGCAGTGTAAAAATTTTAGGTATCTATTGTTGAAAGAGACGAGCGTGAAGAACAGAATTTAATGACAAGACGCAACGCCCGAGATCAACAAATGTCACTGCCCGAGCCGCATTCTTTGCCTGACTATTACGATCGCTTGACTTTTCATCATAATTGTGGAACACATGCCGAAGTCATTAACAACGGAAGAACGGCACATAGACCTAATGCCGTTGATGACTTTAACAACGGAGTTGTTTTAACAGCTCGTCCAATAAAACCCGGCGAAATGTTTGAGGTGCGCTTGGACCGCGTTGTGACAAAGTGGGCTGGATCAATAGAAATCGGTGTTACGACGCACAGTCCAACAGAATTGGAGTTTCCCTTCACTATGACCAATGTCCGATCAGGTACATGGATGATGACTGGCAGTGGCATTATGCACAATGGAACGACGGTCTTGGAACAGTATGGAGTCAACCTGGATCGATTGCAGGTTGGAGATCGTGTCGGAGTTCTTAGAAAAGAGAATGGAAATCTTCATTTCTTCGTTAATGGCATTGATCAAGGAATTGCCGCTTCCAACGTAGCCGATAGAATTTACGGAGTCATTGGTGTGTGCGTTTATTTCTTTATTCTTCTTTACACTGTGAAATTTTCAGATTTGTATGGTCAAGCTGTTGAAGCAACTATTGTCGATGTACTTGATTATGGATCACCAGACACCATCCATTCTAGCTTATCAAACACTACGATATACAGGTATTTGGAAGTTGTAAATATAAAATGTACTTATTTATGTATTTAGTGATTTAAGGTTCCATCACGTGCACGGAAAAAATGCAAGAATTGTAAATAATGGTTTAACAGCCTTAAGACCCAGACCTTTAGCAGAATTTAACGATGGAATAGTGTTTTCGAGCAGGCCGTTGCGCGATGGAGAATTATTCGAAGTGAACCTTGACAGTATGGTAGATCGTTGGTCTGGAAGTATAGAATTAGGTGTCACAGCTGTGCGTCCTGATGACATTGACTTGCCAAGTACTGCTACTGATCTGTCTCGTGATACTTGGATGTTGAGTGGTTCGTCGGTTATGGAAAATGGCACAACGATAAAAAGTAATTATTCGTTGGATCTGGATACGCTTGGGTCAGGTATAAGGCTGGGTGTTATGCGAACTGCAGAAAAGAACATAGAGTTTTATAAAAATGGTGTACCACAAGGGATGGCTTGTGCCGTTTCAAGTGGAAACATATATGCAGTAGTGGATTTGTATGGTCAATGTGCTCAAATAAGTATACCTTGTGCGTCTCCATCTGCTTTGCTAACTACCGTTCCGGCAGAAACGTATCCAAGATCCGATACATCAGTTTCTTTACAAGCTGTCAGTGTTATACAACCTAACACTGAAACTGATTTACATCGGTAATACCAAGTTGATTTAATTAAATTGAACTAAACGAAAATGTTGCAGATTTTTTGAATGTCACAGTAAAGGTTTAACGTTGACTGAGGGAGGACGAGTTGCAGTCAGAGGACGAGATGTACAACAATGCGTTGCATACAGTGCTACACCACTTGCTCACGATGAACTTTTCGAAGTTGCTATAGTTACTTTAATTCCACACATTGCAGGTTCTTTATCTATTGGCGTCACATCTACCGTACCAAATCCCTGCACAAACCATCTACCATTTGACTGTTGTTATTTAACAGGTGATTACATAATTCAATAACAACATAATAACGAATTATTTAAACATTTCAGGTAATGAATTACACTGGAAGAATAAAATAATACAACTTTTCGCGCCGAGTTTAAATTGGTTACATGTTGGTGATCGAATTGGCATTTTACGCACGCACGAAGGTTCCTTAAAAGCTTTTATTAACGGTGAAGAATTGGCACTAAATTTTCCGCAATTATCCGATGCATTATACATAGCTGTGGACTTGAAAGGTTCCTGTTCAAGTGTACACGTCACTAGTCGTAAAATTCCTACATCACCTTTACCTAACGCACCTCTGCAAGATAGCTTAGAAATCGTACTGGAGCAGGAGCGTAATTCCTTAGAGGCACCCATTGCAAGCGAAGAACAAACCTCATTGAGCAATGTCATTGCAAAGTATGAGTTTCATGAAAATCACGGGCGAAATATAGAACTTTTATCGGACAAAACTGTAGCAAGAAGACTGGCATCTTATAACCAAGGAGTCGTTATTGTTCAACCTCCACTTGTCGTTAATCAAATTATGCAAATCATAATAGAGCAGTTGGATATGCGTTGGCAGTCTTCCTTGATGGTCGGAATAGTATGTGGTCAACCTGAAAGACACAGTTTACCCGGTACAGCTCTGGCGTTTAAAGGTTTTAGCTGTATAGTTGCTAACGACTGGATTTCTATCAATGGAACAAAAGTCTGTTGTGTGTCTGTTTTTTAATTTTTTTTAACATATTTTTTATTCATATCAGAGTCGCTCTAATTTTGGACAGAAACTGAATACTTTAAACACCAGTACAAAAATTTCTATTGTATTAACCGATGATGGTCTACAGTTGTTGGTAAATGGGATAGGTGAAGAAATACTTTCATGGTCACCACCCGTTGGGCAACCTTGTTTTGCTGTTTTTGATCTATATGGTCAATGTCAACAGGTATTTACACATGTTTTACTTAAATGAATTTGTCGACATTTAATCTTCAGATTAAACTTGTGAATGAATATGAAGATCCAGTTTCCACTTTGTCGGCTCAGGACTGTGAAAAAGCAGATTTAGAATCTTGCGAGAAAGAAAGATCAAATTCGAATCTTACTTTGTCGTTGCCCACCACAAGCACCTCCAACAATGTTGCGAAAGTCAGTCCAATTACGCCACTGAAATCGACGCCGTGTTTGTATCAAGAAGAATGTGAAAAGTTTAAAAAATCACTATTTTTACCAGGTGGATGTTTTTCCAATACATAAATATATCCATGTTTTGTTACAATTGATTTTTATTTTAGATGATTATTTCACAACTGACAAACCAGTTTGTTATTGTAATAATTGTTATAAAGTAAGAAATTATGAAGGAGATGCAAGTAAAGATGAATTTCTTATGGGTAATGAAATTTATAGTGTTTGTTGAGTTATGTTAGTTTTTTTTTTTAGGTTGGGTTAAATTTCCACTTAAAAACTTAACAAATTTACAAACAGACAAATGGCATACTGCATATTATGGAACTAAGCTGGCAACAATAAGGTGCATTTTGGACAAGGGGCAGTTATTGACGAAAAGTATGTATGAATTAGGACCTGTTTTTCCAGGTTTAACTTTCAATTAGTTTTCATTTATTATTATAAAGATTTAATTTTAATTGTTTTTAACAGATCAAATGCAGTACTCAAATCTAATTGGGCAAAGAGCAGATGACATTCAGGTTGTGTTCAATCCGTCTCTGCAACATTGCACTGCAGAGAATTTTAAGTTTGACGATAATAAAGTAGCTTCAGCGGCGTTCGAATTGTTGGTCAAGCCGGGTGCTTATTCCATTATACGTGACTTGCCAGAATGGAGCACGAAAGAGACAGGTGCTATCGCTTTACACGCTCTTCTTATTAAAATCACCTGCACAACTAAATAGATTAAGTCTAGTCCGTTGAAATTTGATTTCAAAATTTCATTAAAATAAAATGTATTTAGTCTTTGTGCTCAAAATTTTAAAAGACGCATTTGATCTCTCTCGTTGTAGTGATACAATTTAATGGTTACTTATGTAATGATGATCATATCAGGAGTTTACAATTTGTAGTTTAGTGCTACGAAACGCATCGTTAAATGAATGGTGTTTTTTTTTTTAATTTTTATATACAGGTTGCTCATTAGTGCGGCAAAGTAGATTTTAGCCATCTAGATTTTTTTTTTTCGTGTGTTCTCAATGAACGTAAGCTATCTTATACAGCCTGACCCAGGATTAATTGCCAACTGGAAAAAATTCAAACTGATTTTTTTCTGTTATTTTAAATAGAGCACTATCTATATTATTATACCAGGGAATGGGTATTAAATTAACCTTTCGAATGGCTGGTTCCCTATACCTAAACCCCCGAGGTTCTGAAGTTCTACTGCTTTAATTAAAAATTATCATTCAAATTTTAACTTAATACATTAATGTGGTTCTGCATAAGAAATTGCAAAAAAAAATGCAAACAATAATAATAATGTCCAAATTAAAAGAGTCAACCCCTACTTACCAAACGTTCGTTGAGAAAATACGAAAAAATTTGAATCTAAATGGCTAAAATCTACTTTTCCGCATTAATGAGCAACCTGTATATTGTTTTCTACTTGTTTTATACCGCAGACATCTGAGCTGAGGAAATGAAAGCCCTACTTTATTCTATACCCCAACACAAGTCTAGCTATTGCAGGAATAGTCCTTGATGCTTTCTCTATACAATCAGCAACAGTCACCATACTTGTCCACAGTAATTATTTCCTCAGCACAGATTCTTACGATATGCCATTTTTGAGTGTTTAGAACATATTGCAATAAATAATGTAATATATTTTTAATCTATTTCTGTATGCAGTAAAAATGCTAAGAATGTCTGATATTGTTTATTGTTGTTTAAAATTCCTAAAAAAATTTATATAAAAAATAATATATAATAATGCATCTTTGTTATGTAAATCGAAATTTATGAGATAACTCATATGTTTCAAATCATAATCTCACGTGTATAATAACCATATAAATAACTCGCACGATTCATGTAAATATGATAAAGCAATATAAATAAAAATCAATAATGAAATTACACATAACTTTTATGGATTCAATACGTAACGTAAAAAATTCAATTAGTTAATGAGATTAGGAAGAGGATTTCGGGCAAACGCATATTTAGTTCAGTCCCGTTCCAGAAGGCAATTTAGTTTAAATATTTAAAATGCCACCGAAAAACGATCCCGAACTTATCGAGCTACGTAAAGAATTGGAGGAACTGTACAAGAACTTGAAGGTAAATATTTTCCGCTTGAAGCTTTAAAGTATGTTTTTTGTGCTTTTAGAATGAACATGAAAAAGTAGCGGACGTTGCGTTTGAAAGTGCGTGCGGAGACGTGACGGACGCTCCCAAAATAAAACTCATCACGAGAAAAGTGATGAAAGGTCATATAAATAAAGTAAATGCCGTTCACTATAGTGGAGATAGCAGACACTGCGTGACCGGTTCTTTGGATGGTAAATTGATCATATGGGACACGTATACGGGAAATAAGGTGCAGATTATTCCGTTGCGCTCTGCTTGGGTGATGAGCGTGGCTTATGCAAAATCTGGAAATTTTGTGGGTGGGTGTTTTATAGTTTCTTTTTGTTAGAAAAATGAAAATAATGTCCTTTTAGCATGTGGTGGTATGGATAATATGTGTACAGTGTATGATGTGAACAATAGGGATAATAATGGTATTGCTAAATTGGTGCGAGAGCTTGCCGGTTACGATGGATTTTTAAGTTGCTGTCGATTTTTGGATGATAAAACAGTACTGACAGGATCTGGTGATATGAAAATGTAATTTTTTTTTATTTAGAATGTGTATATTGCAATTGTTTTAAATTAAAGAAAAAACAATTTTTTCCAGTTGCATGTGGGATTTGGAATCGGGCAAAAAAACAATAGATTTTAATGCGCATAACGGCGATGTGGTCACAGTTAGTATATCCCCTGATGGTAACACCTATTTGACCGGTAGCGTTGATAAAACTTGCAGACTATGGGATATCAGGGAACAAAAACCCAAACAGATATTTTTCGGACACGAGGCTGACGTCAATTCCGTTTGTGTATGTATTATATGCTTCGAACGCCATTTGATAATTGCAAATGTTATAGTTCCATCCAAATGGACAAGCTTTCGTCACGGGATCTGAGGACAAAACTGCAAGGCTCTTCGACATAAGAAGTGACCAACAAATAGCGTTGTACTCTACGCCCAACAAAAACAGTGGATTCACGTCTTGTGGTTTGTCGATGAGCGGCCGTCTGTTGTTTTGTGGATCGGATGATAATAACGTGCACATGTGGGATATCCTTAAAGTTCAGCATACTGGTACTATGGTGCGTTGTCTCAAAAATATTTAATTAATTTAGTTTTTTTTAAGGTGTTATGTCCGGTCATGAAAATAGGATTACTTCATTGTCGGTTGCCGATAGTGGAATAGCTTTAGCTACCAGTAGTTGGGATCAAAATGTTCGAGTGTGGGGTTGAAATATATGATTGTTTACATTTAATATTTTGAGGTTTAAAAATTATTTTTATTTATTGCATATTAATGTTGTGAATTTTAATAACATAATTTAGAAGTGTATCAGAGTTTTTAGATTGATGCCGCTAAAATATAAAAAATTATTTTAAACGATAGTTGGAATAATATTATTATTGTTAGCGACAAATGACATTTTCGATGTGTATAATGTTAGGTAGGTCTTCGAGGTTTTGAGATGAAATTGCAGATTATACAGAGTGATCCAAAAACGGCGGCCCTATGTTAAGGTATGCCAGAAAAAAAATTGTTTTGAGTAAAATATAAAATAACATCTCATTAAACAATATAAATTTCATGTTGCTTCTGCCAAAGGAACTGCTTTTCAACGCGACGCATATTCAAATAGACACGGGACTGCACCCATAAAATTTTTTTTTCAAATATTTAAATTGAAGATAGGACCACTTTTTACATATTTGGTTTGAGCTGAGGCCAGTTACCACTTGTTCGAATAGTACATACAACTTATTTCGAATTGTCGTGGATTTGAACAACTACTTTATAATTTTTTTCTTGTAAGTTACATAAGTAACCATAAAGCATGGAAAATTGCCTGCTTTCGTTTACAATAAAAAAAATGTGAAATTTGTACGCACCATTTAACAACGAACGGAAACGTACCTATACCTAATTTTCCCAAACTCCAAAAATCATACTGACGTTGAACCGAAGGACCCTCTACTACTTTCCTAGAAAAAAAAATACTTGTATTTATGATGTACAGCAAATTTTGCACGCATTGTGTTTATTTACAACGCTTTAAATTACAAATAACGTAAACGTAATTAAAACCGCCGATCGGCAAAAAAAAAAAAGAAAGTAAATAAACCGTGAAAATTTAAAACCGTTAGTTTCCGTAGCGTGCATTTTTCGCAAAAAGTAAATCGATTATATTATATTATATTATATTCAGTTTGTTTCAAACGATGTCGCCGTTAAGTTTCCTAACGCTATTTTCTTCAATTTTGGTGCACGTCGTAGGTAAGAAATAAAACTAACTTTTCATAATTAAGTACATATATTCATTTGACAGTTTCCGAAGATGATAATCACTGCAACATCGAAAAATGTAAAATATCCACGCAGAACAAATATCTGAACGCAACTGTTAACGAAAGTAAGTATCCAATTTAAATTACGCGCGTTTTGTAAACATATGCGTGGGCTATGCTGCCAACATTATTAAAAATTCCAGCAGTAGGTCTTCGTTGATGGTATGTGGTTGATGTCGGTGTCGGCGTTTTCAATTTAAAACGTCGAAAATGTTTCCTAACGGTTCGTCTAAACTTAAATTAATCGCGATTTTCGTGTCGTTTTTGAATTTCGGACGTTTTGAGGAGTGCAACGCTAGCGTTGGTAAGAATTGCGATCGTGCTTCGTTTGTTTATTTTTCAAATGTTTTTGTTTGCCGCATTTAATTGCATGGATTTCGATTTTGCGGCATAGTTTTCCAATTGGAACGATTGAAAATCGCGGATTTTAAAGTTGTGCATCTTTTTGGTCACGTACGCACAGAGATTAAATTAATTACCCATATCAAGGAAGTCGAAGTCGCTTTCGGGTTAAATATTTATCGCGTATGATGTAATTGACAGATGTTGATCTGCGTACGAGTTTTTCATCGCATTATTTTCCGTATGAGAAAATACGCCCGATTCGTCGGTTAAAAATATGTCACAGATGACGATACTGTTATTTTCAACTCTAATTACGATTGCAGTAGGCTACGATTTATTATTTGCTTTCAACTGTTCGACGTGAATTTTGTATATTGTTTTCTAAATTTAGCCAGGTTGCAAGGACTTATTGGTTCATTATTGGAAATAATCTCTTGTTTAAATAAATGTAAAATTTGTTTCGTCGCAAAATAATTGATAATTGTTATTGGTTTGTTAAACATTGTCTCAAAATTATTTTACGTTAACTTTTGTCTTTTTTGTTATTATTATGAATTTTATTTAAAAACCATTTGATTATTTAAATAATTAATTTTACTCGCTGAATTGATTGCGAAACAATTACAAAATCTAGTCAGTTGCACAGTAATTACAAGCGTGTTATACGGAGTGATTCTAAATGATTGTCTGTGCCGTCTTTTGAAAATAGTGAACGAAATTCTATACAGTGTGTCCAAAACTTCCCTCCCCCCATGATACCTTTTGAACGACTGGAGCTATCGTTATGAGAAAAATCAGATCGATTTCTAATTTTTACGTACTAAATGTTGGTGTTGTCAAAAATTCAATTCCGCTTACGGTGAAACCGGAAGTGATGTCAACTTTCTTATTTTAAATGGAACACTGTATATTTTGACGTTTTTGGAAAGATGATGGAGAGACGAATCCAACGATACCACATATGTTCAACTTTAATTTGAAAAGTAGCAAGATAGGCAGTAATTTTTCTGTAATATGTTATTTTTTTAAAGCAAAATTGGCCAGAAGTTCGTATATAAATAAATAAATAAATAAATAAATAAATAAAGATTTGCTTTTATTTGTTTATTATTTGTTTTGTAGTTAATTAGTTAGTAAATGTCTATTATTGGTTTTTCTTGTTATTTAACATTAAAAATATTTATTACCTTATGGCTAACTGAGGAACACATAAAGAAAATGGCAGAAAAGTTATTGCTGTCTCTCTTGTTATTTTTCAAATTAAAGTTGAACTTATGGTATCGTTGGATTCGCCCCTCCGTTGCCTTTCCAAAAGCGTCAAAATATACAGGCTGTTCCATTTAAAATAAGAAAGTTGACATCACTTCGTGGGATTGAATTTTTGACAACACTAAAATTTTGTACCCACGCAAAAATTAAATATCGACCAGGTTTTTTCTCAAAACGATAGCTCCAGCCGTTCAAAAGTTATCATGGGGGGGGGGGAGTTTTGGACCGCATTGCATAATTACCATTAAATAAGGTTGTTTCATGGGTTGGGTTCGCTCCGTAAATTGAAATGACTGAAATTCAAATAGTCAGTTTTAAAAATTTATGGTAGGATTGGCATGGATTGTGGTTGGGTTGGCATGGATTGTGGTTGGGTTGGCATGGGTTAGGTTCGCTCCGTAATTCAAATTATCAAACTATTGAAATTCAAAAAGTCAATTTTTCAGTTTTAAAAAAAAATTTTTAATTTAAAAGTTGAAATTCAAAAAGTAAAAAGGAGTGTACAAAAGATGTATAAAAACGAGTACAAAGAAAATACAAAATTCGAATAAGTACAATTCCCGCCCCACAAGGCTGGCGCCCTTGAGGGGCGGATGGCTATAGGTCCTGTCGTTAGAGTGGCCCTGCCAAATAATTAACATTTCAAACATTTGTTATAATATAAGAGCCGGCGACGCAAACCATTACCATTAAAAAAGCAGTATGAAATGTATACGCGAATAATTCTTTGTAGTGACCCTACACGAAACGCTCGGTCTGTCGGGCCGCATTTAGCCGGAAGGTATACAGAGTGTTCAAAGTTATCTGTGCACTATTGCTATCTTCGTTATTTTTGGAGCTACAGAGTCGGT
>JAFFZR010015788.1:0-30404 GCA_018397195.1 Lethrus apterus | reverse complement strand
CCGGGATAAATCCATAAAAACGCCTACAGTTTTCTTTCTGGCATTTAGTCCACAAATAATTTCTTCCATAAGTTGAAAGATCGCTCTTGTCGTTGATCTGCCTTTTACGTATCCATTTTGATTTTTATTCAATATTTGATACTTTTCTATGAATTTTATCATTCTATTTTGAACTATTTTTGCTATTGTTTTCGAAATTGACGAAATTAATGCTATTGGTCTATAGCTGGCAAAATCGGATCTGCTGCCTTTTAATGTTATTCCCGCAAAAGGAAGTTGATTTTCAACGCGGCGCATATTAAAATGAACCTAGGACCTACTACTTAGAAAAGTGATATTTTTCGAAAATTTAAAATTAAGATAGAACCATCGTTTTTGCGGATTTGAGTTTTTTTGTCAGCTATCACCTGTTAAAATAGTGGGACATATTTCAGAACGTTCCGGTATATTAGAAATTAAAATAAACTTTCAACAAATACTCTTCATTAAATAACTGAATCCAAGACAAACCAGTATCGACTTATATATACTACCAATGGATAGCATGCATCTATTAAATAAGAATGTTATATTTAGCGGTGATTTTTTCTAAAATTTAACATGGAAAACCCAATTACGGAAATCAGAAATAATTTATAGCTTGGTGCTACACTCGACCTACAGCAGTACAATAATGTAATTTGAGTGGCAGAATGTTGATATTTACTGATCAGTGATTATCAAACGGGACTTCTAGTCTTAAGTCTCAGAGGATTTCCATCCTGCTCTTCTTATTGCAATTTACATACGAGCCCCAGGTCCCTTTCTCGTTTAGATCTAACAGTAACTTGAGATAAAATTTCCAAAAAGAAAACTTTCGTGGTTTATATTCACGTATGGTAGAAATATCTCTTGTTGATGTGATAACATTTACCCAACAGGAAGATCTGACTATCAAGAACTGTTAGTTCGCCATAATTTTAATTTGCTCCAAAAGCGTATGGAGATGTACAGTGCAAAGTTATGCTTGATTTCATGAATTTCAAAGTTGAGTGTCCAGCAATTTTGTCTACGGTTTATGTACGTGTGCCCTTACATTCAAAATACATTCACACTTAATTTATTAAGAATTAATGTATATTAATTAATGTAGCTAGTGGTGTATATTTTGTCCCATTATTGGATTTTTTTGGGCAAACAAATCATCATTATTATTAATCATTAAAATTTAATTTTTAAATTAAAAATACCAAATACATTTGAACAGATTATGTTTCATGTAAACATATTTATTTGCATAAACAAGTAACACGTACTTCGACACAAAGCGAACTGTCTTTACGGTGGCGGTGCCAATATGAAAGATAAATTTTCGAATAAAACACGTCGGTATAAAGAAAGATTTTATTCGTAAAATACGCTTTGCTCTATTTCGCGATATCAATAAACGTGGCATATCGATTCTGACTACGTATAAAAGCTTATTTGAAATCCGATAAATCCGTATGCAACACTTGCGCATTTTAACGATAAATAATGGCTATTTTTTCATGTTGTTGTATTCACAAATGTGGCGTTTGCGACGTAATTTTCGAATAATTTCCCAAAGCCGCCACGTACTGAAGATTACATTGTTATGTTATGCACTCACATGGATTAAAACCGTATTGGAAATTAAACTGGTAATATGGAAGCCATACATCCAATTAATATTTAATAACTTAATACCCTATATGTTGTTGTTTCATATTTGAAACTAAATGGATATTTCAATTTTTGAAATGGGAATAATTAATATAATTAAAAAAATATATTTTACTTTGTTATGTTTACAAATTATTTTAAACAATTTATTTGAATAAACAAAAAAAATTATAAATATTTCTTACGTAGCGACTTTTCAAAAAAATGTGCATTAAATCATGTACATTTAATGATACTAATCAAGAAATTTTGAACATGAATTGTGTTGGAAAAATTAATCAGTGTGCTAAATAAATTTTCTTCATTATTAAACTAAAATTATCGATAAAGATAAGAGTAATTTTCAAAGCAACGTTATATGGCATGCATTTGCATTGATTGTCAAAATGTAAAAAGATCACTCAGTATAGTTGATGATTCATATGAAATATTTCCGTACGCGTGAATTAGGATAAAGTGGATCGTCTTGGAAAGCATTTTCCACTCAAGAAAACATTTCAAATTGCACTTTCAATGGCAACGCAAACACTTGTATCTGTTCTCAAAGTAATTTTGCGACTTAATGTTGTTTACTTTTGCAGTTCCAATGATAAAAGCGTGTTGCAGTTCCACATTAGCCGATTTAAGCGGACAGAGAGAAAGTCTAACAAATTTTTGAATAAATATATATTACAAACACTGTCCTCTTTTTAACTTCGTATTGTCGACTTGTTTAAAAATTTTGTTTTTGAGTGATTTTTTCGCCATCGAAAATATGGTGGAGGCGCCGGTAAATTCAATTTAAAAGCGTTGCGTTTATAACATAACGCAATTTAAATAGAGGGTGTTTGTTTGTTGATGTTTGACGTCGATCGTCTTTTGTTTTTGTTATGATTTAAAATTTTTTATTAATGCTGGCATCATAAAGCAAATTATTATATTTAAATTGTTACAAATAAAATTTTGCACCTTGTCGTTCCGTTTATAAATTTCATATTTTTTTCTTAAAAAAAAATCACGTAACTTGGCTAATATTTTGTTTATTTTCGATAAACTTTGCAAATGAATACCCTCATACAAGAAAATAATTTATATGTCAATTAGCAAGCGATATTAATTGTATCGATGCATCCCAAAAATTAAACGTCAAAATAAATAAATTTGTGTATTTGTGTATTTCATGTGCAATTGTTACACAGTGGATGCATTTTAACGAAAATTTAATAACGGAATTCCTTCGTGTGTAAACAATTTCCAGTGGTTAACCGAAAATTTGCCAAATGCGCAAAATTGCAATTAAAAGTTTGCTAGCGAATATTAATCATCTATCGGACAGACTCGGACAGAATTAATTGATCAAGCATAAAAAATTGGCGCTATTAATTACGTTTCGATTTCGGTGCGTGCTGCGTTTGAAATAAATTCCGTTTCGTAAAAATGAAATTCCCACAGCTAATAATTTTCCCGTCACATAAAACCGAAAATGTTTGCAGTTACTTGACTGACTGTGAAAAAATCGTCTTTACCGTTCATCAATCTCCATAGCCGCCACCGTGCACGCGTCCTTATTACAGTCTCAATAAGTTTTTTTTTGCACAATTTCCCCCAGAAGCGGCTTATCAACAGCGCACATTCATCACGTTCAGATTCCTTATTGGATTTAGAGTAAACCGAGATTTAACTTACATAAAGCACGGATCGTTTGAAACGTTAGATGTGGCGTGAAAATCAATAAATTTTCGACGCGTCACAATTACATACATTCTTGAAGCAACATAATTTTTAGACGGGAGATTTTTTTCATATGAGATTTATCTGATAATCAGTTAAAGTCATAAAAATTCTAACGCAAACATCAATTTCGTAAACAATTTATTTCAAGCGATTTAAAACTGAAAACTCATGATAATTAAATCCTATCGAGTTACAAGAACACGTATTAGAAGACAAATGCATATACACGTACCACGTCGTCGCATCATGGGAATATGAACAATAACACGAGACATTTAACCCAATAACATGAACATGATCGATCTTCCAAGGGACATTAAATAATCAGGCAATTACTTTTGTCAGAACAGAACCTACCACAATATCCGTGGTTGGTGTTTGCTCCAGATTACAAGTTTATAACTGTAAGGACATTTTGCGTATAAATCGATCTGTTAAAAAAAAATGAATTATGAATTTATAACTACATGAACATTTTACGTATTAATGCATCGTTTGTCAAAAAAGTAAAAAAAAATTTTTTTTAATGATGTAATTTGGAAAGTAATTAATTTAATTAACTTTATTTTTGTTACATTGAAAATATTAATAAACTTCATATGATGGAAGAGGATATTTTTATTTTGTAAAAAAATCCCAGGGCTAATAAAATGGCTCTTATGCCAATACTAAAAGCGATTTCTTTTGAGGAGTTATTTATTGTTATAAATCCGTAATCCCGTAATCCTGTAATCCTATTTTGGAATCTGAAAAGAATTATTCTAATTAAATCACCTCTCGGGTATCTGCTATTTGAAAAGCCAGAAAACCAAATTTCGCAAAAAAAAAAATAAAAAAACCAACTTTTTAAAACGCATAAAAATTTTTTAAAAAAATTCAAGCAATTTTTTTGAGATTTTGGAAACATTTTGCTCTCTGACATCTAAAAAGTTATTCTCATGGAATTAATCGATTCACATAAAAAGTGAAGGCAGATTTATTTGTTCACCAAATTGTAGAATTCGAAAGGCAATCGAAAAAAAAAAACCAATAGCAAAATATCTCACCCCATCCATCCATCCATCCATCCATGAATTATTTCGAATGTTCTTATGGAATTAATCTATTTTGCAAATCAGTACAGGGCATTCTAAATAATGAAGATTTGTTGTTCACAATTGGATTCGAATATGTTCGGTAATTTCTACATATAGTCTTGACTCTTTAAAGAAATAGGACGATCGTCTTATTGTAAATTGCAATTCTTAAGATAAAAACACTAACTTTTTATGATTTAGCAGGATATTCATCTTAGAAGAATCCTGTGAATGGAAATTGCAAGGAATTTCTTCTTTTGATAGTTCATTTTGTTTTATAAAGAGGTACTCATTTCAATATTTTGGTATTTGTTCTTGAAAATGTCTAAAATTTCAAATTGTAAAGATTTATTGAAAATCTCAAACAAACTTTCTTACTTACCTATGTAGACATATTTTAACATATTTTTGGAAATCATCCCGTTTAGGTTTTGCATGTAATTATCCACTAATTATCCAACTTTCTTAAGAAATGTCTTTGCTTTACTATTATTGGAAATGCCATAAAATTGTTGTTTCAAAAAATGGCAATTTTTGAGTTTGGGATTATTGATGTTTTCCCCATTTCCCTAAATTACACAATATAGGTCATAAAATCTAGGCAAAATAAATTAAAAAACCTTTACTCAAAAGAATTTTTTTTAAAAAGAGAACTTTGGAAAATTTTATAAAATATTTTCCAGTTCAATTTTACTTGAAAAACGTCCCGTCTAAACGGTGTAATAAAATATTTCCATGGAAAGACACCGAAGGGAAGTAAATTTGTAAAATTTTACCTTTGCAACGAGCTATTTATTATCGTCGTTCGACACGTTTCTACGTCTCTCTGAGGACAAATGTTCGAAGAGAGAGAGAAATTTTATTCGAATTATTAACGGCATTTCAAATATATGTTCAACATCGTCATTTTTTGCAGATTCTTGCGATTACAGTGTTTATGCTGTGAGTAACAAATTTTTACAAATTCTTATTTTTTTTTTCTTATTGTCCAATATACACACAAAGTGACTCAGAAAAAAAAAAGCTTTCCAATGATACGAGATTTGAACCCTTAATAAAAAAAAATCAAAATTGTGCTGTATCTCAAATGTGAATAAATTTAAACAGTTGAAAAAATTACAGTTAATAGATTTTGGTCACTTCATTATATGCGCCAAATTTCAATTTGTTCCTTGAGAAATCAAGCCGATTCCATACTTCTAAGACACGGTGTATTATACAGGCTATTTCATTGATAGGGAATTCCTCAATAACTCGTAAACAGTGACAGATAGAAAAAAGTTTCTACAAATAGTTGTAGGATTATGATTGATCTACAATTTAAAATTATTATTATACAGGCTGTTTCGTAACTGTGGTATAGAGTTCAATTTTGTTTTTTTAAATACAATACTCACAATATTATTGTATATTTGGAAGTACCAATAAAATATGAACAAAAAGGATATAACTTACTCTTGCCCTAAACTCGTTAATTTCAGAGATATTTTTGATTTACTAAAAATTATGTCACTTAACATTGTTTAACTTACCTTTTAAAATAAGTGAAAGAAATTTTAAAATATCTTAGTACAGACCTACTTACACCTTCATATGTGTTTACAGTTCTATTTTAATATACTGGGTGTTCGTTCCTAAAGCGCAAACTCAGTCAACTTGAATTGGGCATATCTCCATTTTTTAAATAGAACACCTGTATATATTTAGATCATTCAATCCCTATTAATAAGTGCCTTGATTTTTATTAAGCATATCCTATGTTTATCTACTTCTACTTTTCATGGTATTATGATTTTTATTAAGTTTTCTTTATTCTTTACTGATGGACGATGTTCTTAAATAATGATACTTTTTGTGACGAAAATTTGATTTATTAAATCACATTGTCAAGATGAGCCCAATTAAAAATTAAAAATTTCGAAACAAAAAAAAGTTCGCAAAGAAGACCATTCAAAAATATCACCCATAATGGAATTTTTCTTGTGTCTTTTGTTTCGTGCATCATTATTAGAAATGTGCCATCGTAGCTCGGTCACTCTGTATATAGAAAAAAAAATTTTTTTTCATAAATGTTTCATCATAAATTACTAATTTTAATCGTGCATATTTATGATCGATGCAAATTCAATATATTACATGAATTTGTGGTACTCCATCAAACGCTACTGCCAGTTTATGTGCGATTATCAGATATTCTTATATCAAGTGGCGCTATAAATTCAGTTAAAATTGGACGTATCGTTAAATTAAATCTCAAGTGGATGAGTTACGTATGCACGACGTTAAAATTTAAAATTGGCCAAAAAATCATATTAATTTTTATTTAAGATTGTTCGGAAATATTTGCATTTATGCATATCGTGCGCGTTGCGGAAATTCGTGACCGTTTTAATTTCCAATTAAGAAAACGTAATTGAAAATTAAACGCGATTTCGTTCTTGAATTGAATTCTTACACACGCGAACTGGTTAATACAGACTTTTTTTACCAAAAATTTATGAAAATTTAATTATGTGAACGTACACATTTATGCCGTGGGAATTTACGCCGGCTGCACCTTGTGTATCACAATTATTAAATTCTAATTCGAATTTAATTAAATGAAATATTATGTACGGAATAGTACAAAGTGCACCGAATTTTACATTATTTTGAATTGTTGTTAATTTGCTTTTAAAGCAAAAGCTATTGCATATTTACAAACGTAACAAGAAACTTTGTTAAATTCACGACTAAAGTACTAAAAATACGGTTACATTGTAATACAATGATCGATTATTAATTTCAAAAGCATTCACTGGACGTACGGGTTGTTTCAAAAATAATTCGTTAATTTAATAATTGAACGCTAACTTCATACAAAAATTTTAAAACTGCACATACGTTTAATTATAAAGGAATTAAAATTGGAAATAAAAATCTGAATCGTTCGAATTTACGATTTACTGTGGCGCCTTTCCGCGTCACTATCTTATCAAACTACAATACGTACAGTACAAAATGACCGTCTCTTCCTTCCTAAAATTTAACGACGAGCTTACACGGTCGTTTACGGACGCATTAATCAAATTAGAATGCATTAAGCTCGCCGATATAATATGCGGCTAACATCGACATGCTTGCTGGAAGGGTAATTTAGTTGGAAGGAAGGAAGGAAGCTCGGAGCGATATTCACAATGCAAACCGTTCGAAAATAAATCTCGATTTTTGGTAATTATTTTCATCAATATGGTAAAAATGATTTTGATGTTAGCGGGGCGTTAGAAGTTAATATAGAAAATATTTAATGATCAAAAATGCAGAAAATTGTTTTGTAATTGTATTTGTGATTATAAACAATAAATAGTCTCTGCCAGATTATTAAACATTGAATATAACAAAATAAAGCAAGAGAAAAATTAAAATTTTCGTTTTACAAAATTGCTATATTTTGCCTGAATGACTAACTTTCTGGATTGAATTTAGTTTATAACGTTATTATTATTATAAGTATTATTATTATCAATCAACGTAGAATATCATATCAAGATTTCAATCTAACTTACAAAATCTCTATACAAGATAAGCCTTAAATAAAAAAAATATATTCAAAAAGTTTTTAAGATTTTTAATCTCCTCAGTTTCCTAGTACTTTACATCTGTTTGAAGAAGGCAAGAGAGTAACTGAAATTTTCGTTTTATAAAATTCTAATTTTTTGCCTAAATGGCAAACCTTCTAGGTGGAATTTAGTCAACAGCATTATTATTATTATTATAAATATTATTAGTGTCAAATTCTTGGTTGATTATTTATTTTTATAAAAAAAAAGATAATTATAAGTATTGTTATTATTATGTAGTTGATGAATTCAGCAAAAGAGAATGTGGAAAATTGTCACATATAATAACATCACATATCAGGATTCCAACCTCACTTCATATTACTTACAAAATCTCTATTAAAAACGAGTCTTGCTTAAAAACGTAAATATTCATAAATTTTCTAGACTTGTAGTTGCTCCATGCGTAGTTTCCAACACATTTCCTGTTTTCGATTTATTTTTCGAAACATGAAATAACTTTATGTTTATTTCATAATTCAAGAATTAACTGGAGCCAATATTGCAATAAATTGAATGAAGAAATAAATTTGCAAATAAGTCTAATAAATTCAAATGCAATAATAAAGATATTACAAGAGGCAAGTCAACAAGCCAAGTCAAAATTGTTCATAAAAAAGGCAACATAAACATTCCCCTAGAAATTAGCAAACTAGTAGCGGAAAAGAGAAGAATGATGGTTATCCCAAGGACAATGGCCAAAAGAAACCCAAAAAATGCCTCTTGGTATATAAGAAATGCAAGGATTCACGATGATTTAGAAATTCCCACTTTAAGGAACATCATTCATGAGAGAAGCGTCAATCATCGCAAGAAACTCCAAAGCCGTACAAACACACTGCTACAAAAGACGTAATAAGAAGACTAAAACGAAGATATCCAGCAGATTTGGTTAAAGAGTTTCCTTCGCTGAAGATCTCATCAAACTACAACGCAAGATCTTCCAAATAGATCTTTGCTTATAGATTATATAAAGAAAACAAAAATATGTATTTATTTGAACGATTTTTTTCTGTCCACATCAACGTTATGCGAGCAATTCAAATCGCTCCGCGTCTGAACGGATAGTGTGAATCAACCTTTAAGCATATAACATGACTTACACATTCAAATATGTGTAAATGAAAAGTGTTTACGTGCACAAATTATTTACGTAGTTTCTGCTGAATGCTGTCGGATAAAATCGTAATCGTGTATGTTCCTTAACTAAATTGTTTCGAGAAAATTACAGCACCCAGCGTTTCCCCATACATATCGTAAATTATGTTGTATATTTACCCGAAATTCCTTCCTTGAAGACGTATTTAATTTATGGTCGCCTTAAGCAACTATGCCAAACATGCAAGTTTACAAGAAGGGGTTGGTCTTACAACGATTACAACGAGTTTATAACGAATTAAACATTAAAAGCTGCGATAACGATTTTTATGTGTTAAGGGATAAAATTTGGTGCGACCCACTATACTAATCGTATAAAATCCGGAATTAATTCGTACTGATTAGTCATAAATTTAAGGCATAAAATAAATCGTAATATATTTTTCAATAAATTGAAATATTACCAATATATTTAATACCATTTCAGCAATTAAATTTTATTTTCTGCATTTTTATCATTTGATTTTAATATCGAACAGAGATTGCATTTACCTTGTGAAATTCGATCATATTAAATTACATCCATAGGAAAACAAGTCTCGAATTCGTCCTTTCGAAAAATAATAAAACAAATCTTAAAATGCACAAACCGTTTCAATTTCCTCCGAGACGCAATTCCTTATATCTTCGGATCTGATTTATTTTCAAGTTAAGACGAAATTAAGTTTTTACGGTCCGTAAAATTTTATTAAATCGTACTAACACTCCATATTGCACATTTTGCGTGAGTTTTGCGCATTCGAATTTTCATTAAGTATTAAAGCGTTGGTAATAAAATTTTATCGCTCAAATTGTGAAAATACACGGTGTTAATAAACGTGCCGAACTGAAAAAAAAAAAAATAAAAATGTGATTACAATTACAAAAATTGTTTAAAGTTTGTAATCAAACGGAATAACATTTTCCTAAAAGCATACTTTGAGTGTCTCAATAATAAAAATATGAGTTGTAATATAGGTCAAGCATTGATATCGACGACAGTGTTCAGCAAACCATGAATATGAAATTTGTAATCTAAAGAACACAAAGAACGGGTGTGACCGATGGCTGGCGTAATGGAAGTCTCCTGTACGTTTGGGTTCGTAAAGCACTTGACGTCTCCTGAACAATTGTCACTTGGATGGAGTAATATTGCGCAATTTTCCACTTCAATCTCGACGATGGTCATTTCGCCGAATAGGAAACATTGCACGAAATACTTTCGTAGACAATTAAAAACACATTAACAATGTACTCAGACTCAACAGGAATAAGTCTCGTGCAATTCTTCCATGTATAATTATAAAAATAAATTTGTGGAAACTGAGGTTAGTTAAATTTCTTGACGCTAACAAGAATTTCCCGAATACGAGAGCACACGATAAATTATCCGTAAAAGCAACCAACACTATCTTGTATTTAATTTAGTTAAGCTGTGCCCATTAGTCAACGTCTTTTAGTCGTTACGTGAAACTATTTCAACAAGTATAATTTAAAATTTACAAATTTACAATTTGTCCATAATCTTTATTTACCATCATAATTAATTTTCCAACGTGCTAAACTTATTATTAAAATAATGAATACCAAGAAATCCAAAGATCACATTTTATAGAGAGAAGAATTCAACAGGAAAATACTGGAAATTTGTTTTCGAAAACAAAGGAATTCCGTATAGAAAATAATGCAAAATCGACATTATTCCAAACAAATGAAAAATCCCCGGCACACAAGGAAGAAAAAAATGAAACATTACTCTTTTGAAGAATAACCTTTGTATAGAAAATCAAATAAATACGCCTGTTGGGCTTTAAATATCTAATATGTTTTGATGAGCTTCGCCTACGTATATAAAAATAAATATAAAAAAAATTAAGAACGCAGAAAATTATATAATTTGTAATTATTTTTATGTTACTGATTTGATTAAATTTTATTATTATTATTATTATCATTATTAATATTATCAGTATTAATATTATACGTATTAGCTTTCCAGCAAGTATTTTTATGGTTGAAGTATGCTTGAATTTTTTTAAAAGTTAGTGTAAATTATATTTAAATTAATTAACATAATTTTTGTATGTATTATTATTTTTCTTTTCGTCCTGTATTTAAATTTGTGTTTTACAGGTAAATATATAAAATAATTTTATTATTAATATTATTATTATTATATGATAATGGGGATATTTACGGAAAACTGTGATAAGAAAATTCCAAAATTTTCCAAGATCTGACTTGGATATTAAGCTTGCTTATACCAGTGTGAAATCACGCTCTTATTGTCATGCTCATGCACCTATTGTCAAGTAATTTAACGCAAGGTTTTCCTGAAAAATTTATAATTTATAATGTTTGGATTTAGCTATCAATTTATGATCACTGGTGGGATAATTGTTAGAAAAAATTGTTTTGGTCGTATTGGTTGGGCTTCAAAAGCTCCGAAAGAAACCCAAAGCTCATTGACTTATTAACCCAATCAACGAGAGATTTTGAAGATCAAAATCTTCAATATTTAATGGATATGGAAAATTGAATCAAATGGTACCTTTTTAATCAAAAATACATGTCATAGTTGGATTAATTTGTATGAACGTAAAAGATTTTGCATTTTGCCCCAAAAATTTTAAGTTGAATAGGTTGGGTGGTGTTCAAACATCGAAATCGTAATTTATGGAAAATTTTAAAACCACCACAAATACAAAAATACAAAATATTACGTAAAATCAAAAATTTTTAATCAAAAAAAAATAAATATTAATTCTTAACTATTCAATATTATGTACAGATAGTTTTACATAAGTTGGATTTTCCAAAACGTAATAATTTTTATCACGTGACGCATATCAGAATTTTTTAAAATTTTAAAGTAATTTTAGTCCTTTAGAAAGTTATCCTTGGGGTGAAAATTTTGCGAAATGTTCCCAGAAACTTTCCAGAATATTTCCTATCGGTTTATCAGTCGTTTGAAAATTACTAATCAATTTAATGTAATTGCACTAGATGTTGATTTTGGTACCGACACATCTATGTACACGTATGTACAAAATGTATGTCAATCAAAACAATTTTGCTTTGTCCACCACAAAAACAAATTAATCATCGATTTATTAAAATGTTACTCTTAATATTAAAATCTCCACTTCGGGCTTCGTTTAGATTAAGAACGTGTTAACGGGCCATTTGTCTTCTCCGCAAATTTGTTTAATCCCTATAAGCGTCGCAACGTTATTTTACAATTCATGAATTTCATCTCCGCAAATTGAATAATTATGGAATTATTCTTCAACAAAGGCCATAACTTTGAAATTTGCATTCTAACAGACATCATGAATATTTATATTCCTACTGCGCCACTTTACGTCGTACTTGGCATGGAAAGTGAATTTATTTGAACTAAATTTATTTAGTTTTTTTTTTGGACAAGTAGACTTTAGACAAAAAAAGAGGAGTTATGATCTTGAATTATTTAGCAGCCAGGGAAATGTAGAAACATCGACGAAAGTTCTATAACTTTATTCAATGTTTTGTAAACATTCTAAAATATTATTTGCTCAAAATACTCATTTTTGTGCCAGAATAAATTTCCCATTTGATTTTAATTTTTGGAAATTCGCAAAATTCAGATGTGGAATGGAAGAATAAAAATGGAGGGGGGAAGAGTTTAGAAAATACGAATTTTTTAATAAAAGCATAATGATTGGACGACGAATTGCACGGGCGTGGATATAGCAGAAGAGAGGAGAAAGGTAGGAATAAATTGGTGTTAAGCAAGGCAAGGACTGGACATATTTCGGAATATTAAGGAATTGTTGGATCTAAAGGGAATGAAGTGAAGAAAATAGGATACAAAGAAATGGCTTCAAATATATAGACTTAATAAAGGTTAAAAAAAATAAATAAAATTATTATTATTTTTCTGACAATTCTTCATTTGTCTTCAGTTTACAATGGCGTGTAAAAATTGAAGAATTTCAAGAAAAGGTATATGAAAATAAAGACACACAAAATGAAGATCAAAATTTGATACAAATTGTCTTATATTTAACATTTTTTTATCATTATTATAACCATATAAATATAATAAAGACTTTGGAATATTTTTCGAAAAATCGTTTAATAAAATTAAATTTTTGAATTGTCCATACTTATGCCTTCTGTGTTATCCATAATTCCTAGTTTAAATGAGTCTCGAATACAACACACTTTTAAAACAATCAGGAGAATAAACTCCAACTGAATTTGTTTCTCTTGCGATGAAGTTCTCATTTATATTAATATTTTTTATAAAAAACCCAACACTAGTTAAGTCTATTTACAAGATATGGAAAATACAGCAGGGTTTAATGAAAAGATTTTTGGAACAGAATTAACAGACCAAACCTTTAAATATTAACAGTTTCATTTGACAAATTAATGTGTTTTTCACGTTACGCCGTCGCGTCGGTTAATCCTACGAAATGCTATCGCAAGCCGAATTTCGAGAAAATTTTAAACCAAACAATGAGAGGAATATTGGCCGTAGAAGTCAGTAGAAAAATCGCAAAATATGAAGTGATTGTAAGGGAAAGGAATGAGGAATGAGAGAAAAGAAAACAGAGAAAAAAACAGAAATTGTCTAGGTGGTGAAAGGATAAGATACAGATGTAAGAAAGAGCGGGTTGGTCGGCGGCGATGTTGGAGAGGAAGACCAGAGAACGAATGAGTGTAGTGAAGGAAGTAGCTCGAAGATGGAAAAATGACGATGATACGATACGATACGAATAGATAGATGATTTTTTTTAAATTATTTTGAAAAATTGTTGTGTTAACCTTGTTTTCTCACATGCATCAACCTTTATTGACTTAATCTTGCTGCTGAAATTCTTCCACAATCATAAAAATCAAATGGCAATATTTTATTCTATAAACGGTGATTTTTGTCCATTTAATGAAAGTATATTTTGTAGTCCCCCATTCACCCCATTCACTGAGTGCGTTTTGTCGTAAAATTCACGAACTCACGTAATCAAAATGGAAACGTGCTATATATTTTCATTTTTCAGGAAAAATGTTATACTGAAAAATGAGAAACATCCACATTACCTAATGTAGGCGATATTTTAAAGTAATTTGTCGTTATATCACACAGCATCGTTTACATCTTTGTGTTAAGCGACTTGTATACGAAACGGGGCGACACATTTTATGTAAATATTTCGTGGTATTACGGCTGTATGTCTAGATGATATTTCATCTTCTTTGTAACATAAGGCGGAACCAAAAGTCCCGTAGAAATTAAATTCAATTCTGAATTCTCAGCATTTTTTTATTCATTATGGTTTATTAACATTTGTTTGTTTTTTAATTTACATTTGAATCAACATTTTTTCTAGCATCTTTTAAACATATGGCACGAGCTTGACTTGCATTAATCCTTCACATCCGCAGACAAACGTTAGTTTCTGGGTTGTTACCCGTCGTCAGTGCGACTATTGTAAGGGACTAATGGATCTGAATCTTTATTTAATTAATTCTAGTCCAATGAAGTTTGATTTTTCTTGTACTAGAATTATGTTTATTTAACCAAAAAGATCTATACAATCTTCAAAAATAATCCACAATGATGTTTTCAACGAATTTCAAAATCAACTCATATAAAACCTCATTACGTAGTCGACGTCCAAAAAAATTCAATTTGTGGAGTAGAGCGACAACTTTGATTTGAATTCATTGCATTTATCTCGGTTCCTTCGCAAAAAATCGCGTTCCCGAAGCGCCCGTATCGTTTACAAATAACGTATCGATTCGTTCCGACGACGACGTCCTTGCGGAACGCGGAGCTTTGATGAATTTTCTTTTAGATTCGAAATTAATGGGGTCGCTGAAGGGTTAAGAGAAACGGGTTAAACGGGCGCCAACTTTATTTGGAGTAACGACCACTTTGAACTTTGAATGCGGATTATCGATTAATTCCGGTTGTAAATTACGGAGAGATTATTATTATTAGAACACACCTGTTGTTTACCTTGTTAGTAATGCATGGGGCGACCGGATCTCCTTCTCATGGTGATCGAAAACTTACACAAAAGCTTATGCAACAGGTGTTCTTATAAGACGTTTTAACTTTTTGTCATTTGTGATAAATCAACTTTCGTCGTGCTATAAGTTATGGTAATAGCATGCCATGATAAAAATGTTTAAAAATAACCTGATAAAATTTTTTTGTCTTGAGCTTTTGGCAAAAAACCTTGACGTGAAAGCTCACTTTATTTCCTATTTCGAAGTCAATTTAAACGACTACAAATTCAATTCAATTATATATAGAATACGTTCGCGAAGAGTATTTATTGGAATGTATTTTCTGATAGGTATTCGATTTGAAATTAACGACTTGCGGTTCATTTTAAATTCAAATGATACGATACGAATTCATTTTGTGTCGCATTTAAATGAATGTTTATTCAACGAGCTCACGATGGTAATTTGTCAATTTTCTGCTTGCAGATGTTGGAAATATTGGACTAACACTACTAACTAAGTCGCTTTTGCTAACAAAATGCGCGCTAAAAGTGCTTTGAGACGATGAAAACGTAAGTTGGTGGATGACGTCGGCGATGTAGTCATATGGCGCCGGGCGCTGCTCTACGATGCCGGGTGCATAATGTACCCCATGGTGCAACAAAATCAACTCCAACAACGTCAGCAACAGCAACAGCAGCAGTCGAATCAACAACAAAAGGAAGAGAACGATACTGATCCCGAGAGACAGGAAGAGAATAGCGCCCTGCGTCATCGGTCCCATAGGCCACTCTACCGCCGTTTCTTTAGCTACGTCAGGGAAGCGTGGACGGGTGTAAAGTTTGCGTTAGGTAAACGTCACTCAACTTCCTCTCATGTGCTCACAAAAAAAAATTAAACACTATTTTCAATTTTAAATTTTAAAAACAATTAATTAATAAATGAAAACAATTATTATGTATTAGCATTCATATATTTATTTAAATCCCAAAATCGGGTATATTGGCCACATTTATATTTTATGCCTGAATGTGATTAGGTAGTTAGAATTTTCTAAAATAAAAAATTTCGATCATTGTACCCAACACAATGTTTATAAACCCAATTTAAATTAAGTTCTTAGTTAAACCCTTACGATTATCAGATCTCTTACTAATTTAAATATATTCAATAGTGGCTTCACGAGAAAAAAATATAATTTTATTGAAAATAAATGTACTTAAATTGTACCGCAATCATAAAGATAAACCCAGTTAAAATGCACCACAATTAAACCCAACCCACATCATGAATAAAAATTTTGGGACAAGGTAACTAAAATATACAGCCTTGATTGTAATTGCACGTATGTAGAAAGAAAAGGAAACCCAAATTATACATTGAACACGACTGAACCCAACTGAAATTATAAAGATAAGCCCAGTCACAATTAAACCCAAACCAAATCATGAATAAAAAATTTAGAGACAACAAAAAGAAACACAAATTACACATTGAACACGATTAAACCCTATTAAACTGCAAGAAAAAATTATAGCACGCCGATTGAAGATAAAGTCAGAATTAAAGCCGACGCCATTTCACGGAGGGAATTAGGAGCAAAGTACCCAAATTATGTGTCGATTGAAACCCTAATAGGTAACTAATAATTGAATCCAATTCATCTTAACGAAGAGAATTTCTGCTAATAAATTATACCACGTCGATTCAAGTTAACTAGTTAATTGTCGACATAATTTGAAGAAGGAACAACACAAAAAATGAACTTAAATTCATTTTGGGTGTTTGCTTTTTGTATTGCCTTTTACAATATGTTACTCTTCATTGAACAAAATGTTCTCAATAATATTTTCTGATTAGACAATTTTGGTAATTTTTTCACAGTTTTTAATTTGAGGTTCGATTTCACAAATTCGAGGAATGTAATCAATATTCGATTTATCGTGATTTACACGAATTATTTTTTTATTTATTGTAAACCTGTACAAGGAAGACCAAAGGTTTCGGAAGAAAAAACAAAAAAAAATATTTAACGCCTTCACCAAAAGAAAATTTTCAAAGCTTTTAAGTATAAGTTTAATCGATGGATATAAGTCAATTAGAAAAAAGGACAGGATAAAATTCTGACTGAAGAACAGGTCAATTTTGGAATTTGCTTTAAAGAAAATGTTGTTGTTGTTGTGTATATGTGATTTTCTTAAATTTACATGAAAAAATTCCTAAGAACTATTACATCCTTTGGAAAAAAAGTTGGATGAAATTGTGAATGAAAAACATTTGGAATTTTGGAAAATTTTGCTTGTGTATATATGTATTTCCCCAACTTTACAGGAAAAGCTTCTTATGAACTATGTTCTTTGAAAAAAAAATGGATGAAATTCTGATATGGAAAACAGATGACCAATTTATGAATTTGTTTGGGAAAAAAGGTCGATTTGAAATTTTGTCCTTGTTCTCCATGTGTGATTTTCCTAATTTGATTAGAGGAAAAACTTCCTATGAACTATGTCGTTTAGAAATATTATTTCTTTTCATTGGAAAAAAGGTTGGGATGAAGTTCTGATATGGAAAACGGGGGCCCAATTTGTGAATTTGTTTGGGAAAAAAATGTCAAAATTTTTTCCTTGTTCTCTACGTGTGATTTTCCTAACTTTACAGAAAAAGCTACTGAACTATGTCCTTTAGAAATATTATTTCTTTAATTTTTCTTGTAATTTATAGAATTCTCCATTGCATCTGGTAATGTGTTTATCAATATTTGTCTAAATTTAGAATTTGATTTGGATGAAAAATGATTGAAAAAAATATGAAAGATTTAAGGGGAAAAAAGTTAAGGAGAAGCTCTTTAAAGCCCTAACCAAGCTTCAAAGCTTTTAAGTATACGATTATTAATTGAGGGATAAAGATTTGGAAAAAAGCTTGGAACAAAATTTTGCCTGAAAAGCACAGATCCGTTTTAGAAATGTGTATTTATAGAAAATTTTCAATTAATTTTTTTTCTTTTTTTTAACCTAATTTTCCAAACATTTTCATTACATATTACATAGAACTTAATAAAAGTTTTTCAAAATTTAATTGTCAAACTATTTAAAAAAAAAAAAATCATGAATAATTTAGAAAATCTTCTTATATATGAACTTCTACAATAAAAGTCATTTGTGAGTAAAAACCGCTAAAATCGTCTTCCGCATCAGACTCTTAAAGTTTGAAAACACTTATTAATTGGATATTGGACGATAACTACCGATGTATTACTTTTTTGATAACGGGAGCTACTTTTGCTACGATTGCCAACACTCCCGGATTTTGCCCGGAATTTCCCGGATTTGACCGGAGTTTCCCGGATTTTCCCGGGGGTTTCCGGACTTTGCCCGGAGCTTCCCGGATTTTGTTTGGAGTTTTCCGGATTTAGCCCGGCGTTCTCAGGATTTTGCCCGGAGTTTCTCATATTTCACACGGAGTTTCTCATATTTCACCCGGAGTTTTCCGTATTTTGGCAGGATTTTGCCCGGAGTTTTACGGATTTACCCGGATTATTCGGGATTGCATGGAGCAACAGCGGGCAACCTCCGGACCGCGGGCCAGCTACGGTCCGCGAAAAGTTTCTATCCGGCCCGTGAGATTTTAGAAGAAACTATAAATCAATATTTTTGATTGTAATTCTTTTAGTTTGAATTGATTATAAACGCACATAGCAACATGTATATTCATAATTTAGTACTAATTTTAACACTATTTTTATTTATTTCATATTTGCAGACTAAAAAATTGTAGGTCACAAGAAGGTGTCAATTAACTGCTACGGCCCGCGGAAAAAAACGTAAAATTTATTCTGGCCCATGTCTAGACTACGTCAAAAAGGCGTGAAAAGGTGTAAAGTTTTCTCGAGGTAAACGTTGACGTCGGGTAATTATGGCATCCCGCATTTTCATCTATAATGTATGCAGTGTTGTTTGGATCTCAGCCAGTTTCACACCTCATAATTCCACTAAACGTAATTTTACGTAGCTTCTGGATTTTACGAGCCCACCTTTGCACAGAACGAGCTTTTGTCCCTTTGTGTATTGTGTGTATTCACACATCTTTATTAAAACGTCTGCAATACATTCAGTTTGTTATGGTTTTCCTGCAACGTAATATGCAAATTTGAATTTGAAACTCCTTCCTTGCTTCGTCCAATTAGAAAGCGCTTAAAATAGGAATCGGATATTCAAGCGTAATTTGTGTTGAAAATCGTATATCAGACCGGCCTGCCTACTCGCAGCTGGTTTTAACATCCAATGGTGGTTTCGCCGCTTTAAATACGTCAAGAAGACGCAAGCAGGCGAGACTTATTATGGTCTGTAGCGTCGATAATGCAGTTTGCTTCGAATCTTTGGCATAATTGACGCCTTTTCGTTATGAAATTCTTGCATCTCATAAATGGTAACGTTTGCTTAAAATATTTAATTTACAAATAAAATTACGTAAAAAAATCTGCATGTTTGCTTTGACGTCTTTATATTTACTAATTCAAATTCATCTGTGTGTGAAAACGTGCACTATGGTATCGTATTCGTAATTTTAATTTTCATTTCAGAAAATCCGAATATATTTTTAAATTTTCGTACGATGCATTTACGTAAACGTATTCGTTGCAAATATTTACTTTTAATTCGTAAAGTTGATTAGCGGGAAAATTGTACCGAGATGATGCGTTTCAGATTCGGAACTCGAAGATCTTGAAACTCCACCTCGTTACAGACCGGATAGCCTGGAGGCGTTGTGCAGAGCTACTCGATTCACACAAGCGGAAATCAAGCGAATATACAGAGGATTCAAGGCTGAGTGTCCGACCGGCGTTGTCAAGGAAGACACGTTCAAAATGATTTACGCCCAGTTCTTCCCTCAGGGTGGTAAGTAATCCATTAAATTGATTGTTGGTGAGTTTCATAATTTATCACTTTAAATGTAATTAAAATTCAATTTAAAATATTACTTAACGTTCCGGAATATAAAGATGAATATCTTTCGAAATAATTATTATTAACGTTGACGCGGACGTTGTAAATTATCCATCTATTTTATGTTTCGACAAGAGCTGGTTAATTTTGTGAACTATGCGGTACGTAAATCAACGGAGGACGTATAATTCATGCGGTTCATAAATTTTCCAGTTGCAGTTTCCCAACTAAAACAAATAAATTTGATTTGAAGTGCGTTTAACGTAAATATTTGAAATGCAAACACTTTCATCAAAAATTATGATGTTTAGAAATGTCTGAAATTCGCGACTTTAACATTTTCTAGTTTTCATTTTCCAAATTTAAACATGTACTTGTCCGCGAAGTCACAAAATCTATTTGAATATATATTAAATTTTACAATTTGCATTTAAATGAACCCGCAAATCAAACAGTGAGATTATTTGAGTTCACATTTATAATATTGGAATACGTATTTTCCTCATTTCTGAGAAATACCATATTATATTATATTCGTAATAGAAAATGAATGTAGAAATTTATACAGAAATACATATTGTAATGTTGTCTATGAATAAGAATATAAAAGTACTTACAATTTCCATGGTACAAATCATATAATTCGTATAAAAAGGATATACCGGGTGTGGCAACTATCTGGGGTCGGTCTATTACGTCTTACCTATTCACTTTATTAAAAAATGTTTCAAGTAAAAGTTGTTTGGAGTCAAGTACTCTACACCATAATTTTTCTTCTATTCTGAAACATACAGGGTGTTTAGTTTTGCCTGTACGTTATACAACTTTGTTATTTTAAATGGAACAGCCTGTATATCGTCGCATTTTTAGATTCCCCGGAACAAAATAGGGAAAGTTTATACTACAGACCCCGTACTAAAATTTAGCGGTTTTCGAGATATTCCACTTTTAGTTAAACAAAATTAATTTAGGTAGTTCTCTTTAAAAATTAATAATGTTTTTATTAACGACGATTTTGTAACGATTCGTTGGGGCATAATCGTAACAATGCTTCAAGTTAAACAGTCAATGCCAAATATCTTTTCTTTTAGAGATGTTTCTAAAATTGAGTCAGACGGCTTTGCGTCCGAATATTCTCTATGTCTCACTCAATACATTTAGAATTGTAACCATTTAATAAAATGTAATCCAAGTTTGAATATAATTTTGATTTTGAACAATTTCGTAACTAAATCCCCTTAACTTTGATTAATTCCATGCTACAAACAAACCACATTAATTAAATCCGAAATTGCCAACAGGACAAGTTTGTTAGGTTCCGCATCTGTTTAGGTCAAATTGAATTTCGTTTTATGTAATAACGTATTTATAACGATCCCTTCTGAAGTTCAAGCGTATAAATAATTAAATAACTAGCATAATTAAGCCCTGTTGATGAAATCATAAGAGACTCTTAGGTATTGTATGCTTGTGAGCGAAGATCATTAACATCTAAAATGTGTCATTAGCAACCCATTCGGGGCGCATAACCGCAAATATCCGATATTCTCTTAGGCTTTGGAATATTATCTTTTGTCACTCGAAGCGAAATTTGCAACTTGCATCTTTCGTAAATTGAATAGCACACGAAGCAAATTTATTCAATCGGGGTTTCAAATCGCTTTCAAATTTCGGTATTTGATTATTATCGGAAGGAGCGAAAAGTTTCGTTAGCGTTAAATAAACATCAAACGGCGTTTTTGAAAATATGGATCTCGAATAATTGGAGTGCTGCGCGGCATCCCGTTTTATAAATTAGTTTCATTTTTATGAGACTGCAGTTTTATAAAGTGCATTTCCTGATACCGACTGTTTCACGTCTGAGCCGTATAGTAATATGAAAGTCGGTTTTCTTCGGAATAAGAGCACACATTTTTAAGACTCAGCGTTAATAATGATAGAAAGAATTCTTTAAAAAAAAAAAAATTGTATTCGTATTCGTTGAATTTATATTCGTTTTTTTTTTGTTTCAATAATTTCATATTTTTCCCCAATTTCATCATTATTATTTTTTCTATCGACTCGTCAATTTTTGTGAATTCGTTCGTCCAGAATTTGTATCAATTTTTGAAGAATTTAATTTTGAACAATATTCACAAACGAATTATCTTTGCTCCGTTTATTGGGATGAAGGTGATTTTAATTATTTTTGATTAAAACAGCGAATGGGCAATAGATCAATCTATGTGGTGCGTTCTTATCATTTTCCATTTGCGAATAAGATTCCTGGATGAAAACGAAAAAAATTGTTAACGCTCGTTTGTGGTAAAGAAGACAATATTTGAATGTGACGAGAATTCTTTTGTATGAGGTAGCAGTATTGGGAATGCATGAAGTGGAATAGAGAGATTGATAGCTTTTTGGAAGAAGGTTTTAAGCCTAGAGAGTTCAACACTGAATTAAGCATGAAAGTGAAGATAAAAGCAGCGTGGCAGGCTTCTAGAGTACAGTAAAGTTTGTGACGGTAAAAGTTACTGAAGAAGGTGGTAAAATAGCATCAAAAGACCACTCGTTCCTTGAGAGAAACGAAATGTGGAAAGTGAAGTAAAAGTTGGTACGAAAATATAGTATGGTGGAAATTGCTATTGGAAAGATATATGGACGACAGTATGAATGCCGGAAAGTCGAAAATGAATGCCATGGAAAGTCGAAAATAGAGCTACAGGAGAGACAGAAAGAATTGATGAAAGTGAATACAACAGGAAATGTAATGGCATACAGGTGTTCGAGGAGGTCCTAGCAAATTTGAAAAGGGGAACCAATCAATGATTGCAAAAAAGGTGTTATTTATAATAAAAATTACCTGCATTTTGTGTAAAATTATTTATAACGAATGTGTGAATGAAGACAAAAATACAAACATAAATGCTACATGATCGTAAATTTAATTACGTTAACAACAGTTATCTCTGAAATAAACAATTCTATTTAATAGTCGAAAATTCAACATATTTAATAAACTGTATAGAAAACGAATATAATTTAATTAATTCGTTAAAAATGAGCATCGATGTAAATTTTTGTTATATCAACGTTAATTACAAATAATTTTATTAAATATTAAATATTAATTAAAAATTAAATCCTTTCCTCTGTCGCTCCATTCATAATTAAAAATCGATTACAAAGTTTGGTTTTGTAAAATAAGTTGGCTCCATCACAAGAAAACGAATGAAAACTGAAGACAAATTCTGAAACGTCGACGCTCGTACGATACCAAACGAACAAAAGAAAATCAAGTTCAAGACGATCGCCGTTTCCTCAGGAAGATTTCTATCTGGATAACTTGTTTCATGGCTTACTTAATTGCGTTTCACTGTGATCACATTTTAGTTGATTTTTACGGCTACGGTTCGTGCAAAATATGATTTTATTATATCGCTGTGTTCAGAAAAAAAAGTAGAATTCGAAAAAAAGAAAAAAAAGATATGTTTCCATTAAAAAAAAAAAAAGTTGACAATCGTTGTTCAGAGGCGCTTCAAAATAAAACATATTATTTACTGCCAGTTTATAGCGGGCTTTGAACAATTCAATGCGGTTTTTGAATTTTGAAAATCGGATGACTAATAACGATACTACAGCTCTGTCCGTTTTTTATGCACCTCCCTATATACAGACTGTACCAGAATTGACGGAACACCTTGATGTTACGTTATTAGATAATGTCCAGAGATCTTCAGAAAAATATGGGAAAAAATCCATCGGTGTTAATTTCGAACCTCGGTTATCTAAATTTCTGTAAACATAGTAAGTTAGTTACTAACTTATACATCTTATTTGTTATTGACATTGTAATAAAATTTCTTTAATTGTTCTCTTTTATTTCCATGGATTCAGAAAACTCTGTTGCCAAATTTACCTTCAAAAAAGGTTAAAAAAAAAATCTTCTAAAATAAATAATCTAACATTTTTTTAATATTTGTTCCGTGGCCTTTTGTCGTCACTTAAGACCGTAGTGTGGAGCTTTTCCGCGAATGTATATGATCATTGCAAACGCTGCAATTTTACAAACTACTTAAAGTACACATTTCCTCGAACATTGCAAAGACCAGAGGCAACCATTTTGCGCCATTTTGTGACATCGACAGAAAAATATTTTCATTAAAAAAATGCCGATTTACACGATAGATCATAAGCTGAAACTATAAATGTTTATCGATCGTAAACCAAAAAATAAATCATTTTTAATTCGTGCATTATTGCGTAAAACGTTGCATTGAAAAAAATGTAGGGTTGTACAAAAACACCACTTCGACCTCCCCGAGGGCATTTTAAACCAAGCAAACGTCCCTGTGCCATTCAGTCCATTAATTAATATTGATGACTGGGATCTGAGTCATGTAATGGTAACGAGGGTCGTCCTTTGGTGCAATACGTTTCGTGAAATGGCAATTCACGTCCTGGAAAAATCATACAAACGACACGACGTTAATAATTAATCACGGGATATGAGAAATAACATGTGCCCTTCAATTCCTATCGTACGATAAAAATCTGTAAGTAAAAAATTACATATTTTGACGTCGTCGATGAGAAAGGTACACAAAAACGTACGTATTTAAACATAGAGCCCGTTTCATTTCAGAACTCTGATGCGTCATCAATGCGCAAAAAGTAATTTTCCTATTTTTCGTTTTAGTTGGTATCACTTGGCACATTTTAATCCATGCAGTAGTTCAATCAAATGGAAAAAATATATATCTACGCTTGTTTAATGCCCTCATAAGCCGTAAATTAAACGTAAATCTCTACGCCTTTTTTCAATTGCTCGTCAAAAATCCCCACTAAACGTAATTTGAAATTTAACCCGACGTTAAACTCGAAATTAAATTTCTCGACCCGTCGCAAGTTGAACGGCCCGGAGTTCGCTCTGTAAAGGACATGAAAGTCGGAGTTTGGTTTGTTTCCGGACTCGCTGTCACACAAAGTGTCGCAGGGCGTTCGGCTTTTAATTAATGATCCCCGACCTTCTCATTTTCCGTACCCGCGCGGCGCTTGCTTTATTGCATCTAAAAATAATCGGGACTACACCGACGCGACGCTGTCGACTGAAGATATTGAGCTTTTATGTTAAAGAGGCGAGCAATGGAATTATAAAATGTAAACAATTGTTTGCGAAAGTTACATTATTTGCATAACACTTACGACAGTGATTACGTAACAATGACAATTATCGTAGTAAAGTATGACTCACCAAAAAAATAAATGCAAATTTCAAAGATTACGAAATACAAGCGCATTCAATACAAATCATAAACCTAAAATTTTAACACAAAGCGAAACAATATAAACTGATACATTCGAAGGATCATAGAATTAATTGATTGTCTATATCAGGTTCCATTTAACACAACATAAACTAGCAAACAATCTGCCCCCAAGCGAGTACATCACCAACAGTTACAATGCAAATAAATCATAACGATCGTTCGATACAACCACACATCAAGTTGTATGTGCGTGCGTGGTTGTATTTTGAAATGTTGGATGTCGTCCGAGTTTAGACCGCAATAATAACTTCATCCTTGGAACGCGTCCAGCGTTTGTTTTCATTTTGGCGCGACTTAAACATTAAAACCGCAACATTTGCATATAAAATGTGCATGTATGGTTTTCATGCCGAAGGAATTTCTATTAGATATGATGACAGTAACAATAATCCAGTAAAAGTTTAAATCGGGAATTTTTGTCATTCAGTTTCGAAGCGACGAAACTATCACAAAAGAAAACAATAACTGTGTAGAGAGAAAAAAAATGTTGTAATCAAAAATACATTGGTAATGCAGAAATAATAAAAGTATTGTACAAAAAATGCATGCGAAAGTGTACTTTTCAAGTCTTTCAAAGCATTGATAAACATAAAAACTAAAATTGTATTAAATATAAGTTGTATTAAATAAAAATTGTATCAAATAAAAATTGTGTCAGATAAAAATTGTGTCAGATAAAAATTGTGTCAAATAAAAAAAGGTGGCAAATAAAAATTGTATATACATATGTGTTCATAAAGATAAAAGTTTGCCCATGAAGGCAAAGAAATGGGTTTAGTTGAATTGGGTTGGATACAACTTTGTAATCTTTCATGGGGTTTTGGCTTGTTTCACCTTAAATTTTGTTGGATCGAGTTCGGGTGTATTGATTGGATTGGTAAATACATTTATTGTATAGAAAAGCATTCTTCTTATTTCTCGCCATGACCTTTGTTTAATTTTTTTTTGCATGATTTCCACTCCTTCCTTTACTACATTTACAAATCTTTTCCATTTTCTCCCTCTCTTTGTGCAAAAGTTTGTCAGTTTACGAAAAGGCTTTTGTATAACAAATTCAGTTCCAACTATATAGCGGACTAATTCTATAAATGATCGAGCTTAGGCTTGAAACAAACGATTTGTAAAATAAAAATATTACTTTATTGAATATTAATCAGTTTACCTGGATATTTATCCATACCGGTGTTGAACGCTAGATTATACAGATTATCCATATTTAAACGAATCCATAATGAAGCACTTCCATACAAAACACACCAATTAATCAATTAAATCAGTCTTTATTATCACTACAGTCATAAACACTTGGACTGAATACAAACATGGAAAAATTAACCTTGACATCAGTCATCGCGTAACTACAATTACAAATTCAAAATTTTTATGAGTCATATGTTTGTTCCAATATGTAGTTGAAATACTAGAGAAACGTTTAAAATATAATTAAAAAAAAAAATACATTAAAATCTCGTCTGAAAACTTCAAATGGAACCTTTGAGATGCGCAACACTCGCAAGTTACACCATTAGTTAAAGTAAAGCGAGAAAAATCAGAATGGTTGTCACGTACACGACTTAATTAAAGTTAGGTTATCGTGTCTGAAAACTTGAGATTTTGCCAAGGAATCGAATTAAATTCAGGTTGAAATCTTATTTTTGATTTTTGTGGTCATAAATTTAAAAACCATCAACCAAGACGACTTAACACGAGGTGCATCATTCGTACATATATGCACCGGTTTCGCACATTCATCCGCATCAGTACGGTTCTTATGAGTAATGCACTTTGAAAACAAAATTAGAGACGCATATAAATTGCAATATTTGCAATTCAGATGTAAACTGATTACAAAATCAATTCCAAACAGCGAAAATCGAAACAATTAAACCCAAATCTACTTCACGTTTGTTTTCGATAGAAAACGAATTAGAAACACAGACGGACGGACAAACCACAAATTATACGGCTTCCTGTTTGTTTCCAAAGTACCCTAGAAAAGTGGATTAAATACGCAATGAAAATATATAAAGAAAATTTTATTTTATTTTAAGGATTTTTTCTCACTAATTGCTAATAATATGATTTTGTCATTTTTCCGTCAACCCTTTAGAAACCATTATATTCTGGATGGATCTAAACACATTCTATACCATCTTTTTCTAATGATCCATCATTTAAAGTCGAAAAATTCGCGAAAAAAACCATCACTAAGATACTCTTGATCGCCAAGCTCAATTTTGAAAGCAATCTGAAAGCAAGTGGTGAATTTGGGAAAATTCCCAAATATCTTTATCGAAAATTTGTTGATAAAATGGGGGATGAATTTATTGCACATGTTCTTATCATTCATACATACATACATAAAAATTATTCGAAAGCTCCAGTTTAAAAATCGAGACCAAAATTGGTGCTTTCAACTGCAAATGAATTTGACGAACCCAATTAATGGAAAACAATTTCACCATCAAAACCTATCTAATCAACAATGGTAATGATGACTTTAAAAATTCGAATTTTCCTTCAACATTTTCACCACAGAAGGAAAAATCACAAACGCTACGACATAATATTTTCCCGAAACACCTTCCATATGGATTAAATTGGATACATGTGGAAACTTACCCATGGATTTTTCCATCGTTTTAATCAAAAACCAACTAATAAAAATAATTACACCACCAAAGGGCAAAATGTCCCAAAGCCATCACCGACAAATCCAAATTTTGCAACACAATTACATCGAAACAAAACCACGTCGACACACAACCGCGAGAAAAATCGAGTCAACCGGTCAAGGTAAAGCGATCCGACAAAACGAATTCGCGGCACGGCCTGCTTCGACGTTAACACAGACGCTGCAAACAAGTGACTGTCGGATTCACGTGCGGCGCCGTCGTGCGACACAAACGTTCACCAAACGGCGTCGTCTCCTCTGTGACGACCCACGCGCAACATTACTCGCCCACTCGTAGTTGTAAGGGTCTTCCATCAACTTATGTAATTTGTGGGAAAAGGGTCGATGCTGTAATATGGAAAAGACGGAACAAACAAATTTGTTTTATTTGGTCATCTGTTAGTCATTTCGAACTATTGAGATGGTCAATAGAATTTCAATTGCATATTAAGGTTCAACAGAAAATATTTCAACCAACGCTTTAGTTTTTCCAAAAAAAAAAATGACAAAGATAATTGGTAAAAGGATTGTAAGTTAGGCGATTAATTTTAAAGCAAGAGCAGATGAAGATAGATTATGGATAGATTTCAGAACTAATGGTGTCTTTTTAAATTCTGTTAAAGGTTGAGCAGTGTAATCACGCTTAATTTGTATTTTAGACGCCTGTATTTTTACTATAAACGCTGACGAGGTGCAACAAATCCAAAACCGGTTTATTTATACGAACATTAAAAAAACAAAAAAAAACAGTTTACATCAAATCCACAAGACGACAAACTCCAATGAGAAAACTTTTCGAATTTACCTCGACCGACATTCAATTTGCGGCGAAATGTGCAGCGTCTGGTAGCAAAGCGCGCTGGTGACAATCCGATAACGTAACTTCACGTAGCGCGCTCATAAATTCACATAACTCATCCACAACTCATCCCATCGTTTCCGCAATCGCATGTAACGAAAAACAATCAATCTTGTTCAATTATTATTTCTAATATTTTCTCCATACATTGACCTTCTTGTTTCGTCAATCCTATGAATAATTGGTGTGCATTTCGACGTTAACATTATGCACACATCAAACAATTTATTAGAATGCTGAACATTACAAAGCCATGTTTCAGTCGTCACAAAATCTAATTATCTACGGGGCGATGATCGCGCGTTGTGGCCGTTGTTTCAAAAAATCTCTTAATGGCTACATAAAAACGCGCAACACTAATGCACAAAGTGCACATTGCCGCGAGACTATGCCAAAACGAGGCCAACCAATTACCAAACATACGAACCAGTAATTAAACTTTTCTCATCTCAACGATAAAAAGCTTACAAAACTTGCTCTAGAATTAATTAAAAACTGAAATAACTACAAATTTTCCTCAGCACGTTTTATCATCATAACGACCCAATTTTTCCCACGTGAGAAACGAACACGTGGCCGATCAATTTGTACATTTTCCGTCGTGCTTGGATAAAACATCGGCGATGAATCACGTTCGTGTCGAACCTCCTTTCAACAACTCGAAGCCGCACGAAAATAAAATTAAACTTTCATTGGGTTGTGTACATTTCAGGGACGTTGTTTATGCAGGAAGTATCTCGTTGTCGTCGCTTGTAAACGTCACCGACGAACGTAGGAAAGCGAGCAAAAATAACCGGAAATGGGAACCATTTAGGTCTGTAGTGCTTGTTATGGGATGGGTACGCCACTGATAAAACGCTACGCTACTGAAGAAACGTCATCTGATGGAGTTTGTAAAGTTAAAGTTCGTTCTACACGTATATAAATGCTATATAATTTTGTATACAGGGTGCGGCATTTATCTCGAGACAACTGAATATCTCCATTGAGGCGGAAAGTAACTCATTCTAACGAAGTTAAAGAATTGCCTCAGGTTCGTGACCAAACGACTCCATTAAAAATAGACGAGTCCACAGCCGTATTCATTTTGTTATGTCGATTGCTATGTCCATTAAAGAAATTTCGTACCGAACTCCTTACTAGAAAACTAGAAAATAAAATATTCAAACGCCATGTTCTAAAAACCTGTCTAAAAGAATTTCCATATACAGGGTGGGCCACTTAAGCGTATTTCCTCGATAACTCCATTGCTGTTAGTGATACGAAAAAATGTTCAATACAAAAGTTATTTGGATTTATAAGTTGCACATTTTAAAAATATTTTTAAGGTTGGCAGACTTCCGGTTATATACGAAATGCATACGAACTTCGTTATTTTAAATGGAACATTCTGTATATTATTGCATTT
>JAFFZR010015787.1:20665-32795 GCA_018397195.1 Lethrus apterus | reverse complement strand
TGTCATAGGCAGTCGATATTTCCTATTTGATCAATTTTCTAACATTTTTGATTTTTAGTCTATAGTAATTCAAACGAACTCTTTTATTCATCCGCAAATAGTGATTTTTAATTTTAATATTCCTAATAATGTTTTTATTAAACCATCTAGGTTATTTTGAGACCTTAATAGTTTTTTTAGGAACAGTCTCATTTATTATTTGATAGAGTCTACTATAAAAAGTATTACACATGTCATTCACATCAGTATAATCTTTAAGACAATTCCAGTTAGCATTACAAATTAAGCTATATAAAGTAGTGAAGTCGGCATGTTTGAAATTGTATCGAGATCCGCCACTGTAATTAAAGTTATTAAAAGCACGATGTCGAAATTTGAGGCAAATATTGAGTGATGGATGATATTTATCCTCATAAACCAGGGGCTCATTTTCACGTTCAACAGTGCAATCAATAGTTTCAGAATGTAAGACAAGATCCAAAATGTTGCTATTACAATTCAAAATTCTATTTTGCTGGATTAAATTGCACAAGTTCAAAAAACCGTTAAAGGCATTTAACTTAACATTAACAAAGTTATATATTAACATAATGATTCCTTAATTATATAATTAAAATTAATTATATAAACAACAAAGTATAAAGTATGGTTTCAGATCGAAGATTAAGATTCCATACAGACAATTTTTCTGGATAATTTTGCACTGAATGTATTTGATTGGATTGAGTACTTCAGATTTATTTATTTATCATCATGCGCCTTCCCATATTAGTGAATGTTTGTCTTTAAAATAAAAATGAATAAGAGAGAGTCTCTGCATTCCTCATACAACATAAGTGTGGATTGTAATATAAGGAACATATAATTTGCTCACATTTTTTTAGCAAAATGTATGAATATATTAATAGTTGTATTTATATAAAAACGGAAATATTTTATTAAATTTACGTAATATTTTATCTTTTATTTATAATTTTATATTTATTTGATTTGTTTGACTTAAAAAAAAACATTGTTCGGTAAAACTCCTTTAACAATTCAATAATATTTACAACCAACCAAAAAGATCCATAATTTAATTTGCCCCCCCCCATAAATCGAATGGTGAAAACCGCGGCTCTCTTCGCACATTAGTTCCGGAAATACTTCAATTTTTCGAAAACACTGCAAGAGTAGTTTTTTTCAAAAAACGTCGAATAACTTCGAAACTGTGGCACTAAGATTAAGTATGTGTTTAATAAACTGGTGTTTATTTTTTATGGACAATTCAAAAAGATAATAAAAAATAGGGTGTTGCATTTAAAATAAGAAAGTTTGTGCCGACTTCCGGTTTAACCGGAAGTATTTTTAGATGATAGAGAAATTTGAATTATTAATGCATACAAAGTTTCAGAACTGAATTACTCTTAATAACGGAGCAATTGAAGTTTCCATCTTAGCTGGGACACCCGGTATGAATTGCATTTTTCTACACTATATTTATATTTCCATCTGTTGAAAGGGAAATATTTGCGTCATGCGCGTATAAGAAAGAAATTGCGGCGAATAACAAACGTGTACCTACGATACTTGTCATTCAACGGAAGATTTTAATGAAGCACGTGAGTTTCTCATTACTGAAATGGTTATATTTCTGAAAATTACTTCGTGCAACATTTCTTATAAATTAATACTTGTTGTTTACATATTTCAATCGTTTTCCGTTCGTATCTTAGTTGTGATAAATGGTAATGGAAATTCACCCAGTTATAAGTTTAATGAAAAATGTTTTTTTTTTTCTAAAAAAATTTTGGCCTTTAGTCTTATGACTATTTTGGCCAGTTACTATTATAAACTATTATTTACTATTATAAAATAATATTAAAATGATTCAAAACGGGGGATACAAGACGGAAAAGGAAATCGTCAGTGAGAGTCGTCACGACTAAAAGTATCAAACATGCACAGGAGTAGACTCTTGGAAAGGTTACACTAGAGATTAGAGATTGTTAGAATGAGTCATGATTTATATTATAATGTTATGATATTTTAAATATAATACTATGTTATCATAGCAGTTTTCATTTTTTATTAGATCCTCCAGATTATGGTCATTATTAAAAAAGTGTTCTATAAACCTTTGTCTCCCATCAAAATACAATGGGCATCGAACCAATATATGTTCAAGAGTAGCCGGAGTTTCATAGTCGCATTCGCAATATGGATTATCTATCAATTTAAATTTCCATTTAAAATACGGTGTCATTGCATGCCCTGTTTTAATTCTAAAGATGCTTGATATAAATTTTTTGCTTTTATTTACTTTGAACAATGGACTTCTCGAAATGCGTGGTTCTATTTTATAGTATTGAACACCTTTATTGATTGATAAATTGTGATACATTTCCTGCCACTCTTGCATCAATGTTCGATTGGCCATGTTAATCAAATCCGACCAAGTGGATGCTAGGTTTATAATTTCCCCATCAGTTATTGCTTTCTTTGCCAATATGTCCACCTTTTCATTATAAATAATTCCTACATGAGCTTTAGTCCATAAAATTGAGAAAATAATTCCCTTTCTCTTTAGATTTGCAGCTTAATGAAAGTGTGAAGACAATGTTAATAATAATAATAAATGTTGTATTTTTGACGATTTGTAACGTTAACTTAAATAATAAAGTTAAATATCCGAAGAGACTAGACTTCCATCCGGAATGAAGAAGAACCAATACTGCGATAGTCCATCCACCCGATGCATTATTGAGATACCACACGAAGAAATACGGCAGCAATTTTGCGAAAGTGCGATAAGACGCTAATGGTTTCAACTTTGCACTCTATCGTAGCCGTTCGGAAACTGTCGGCGGACGTCGGCACCCCAAACGTACTTCGTACTTGATAGAATTGACTCCGTGGGCGAGGGCGTCACACCAATATTTCGACCCTCTGGGGAAATCTATCACCCTTTCGAATTATCCATAACTTATCCAATATTAATCTACCGTGAAATGAAATGTATCCGTTCGTCCGCGTGAGGTTAATCAATAAAAAACATTGTATGTAGTTATTATCTCGTGCGTACCTATTTGTCAGGGATGTTTTTATGTTGGCGGCCACGACAAATGGCTGATTTGTATTGCTGCTATCGCAGGCAATGAGCCACACGAAAATCTCATTTGAAAATCTTTAATCAGAGTTATTGGACTAACCGTCACGCTACACAATTCACATTTATGTATGTCATTTGTTAGTTTGTTCCTACATTGAAAGTATTGCTTTCATGATTATACGTATGATAAAATATAATCAATTCAACCTAATCAATCTAACGCAAGTTTATTTTTTTCGCGATCTTTAATATTTATACCATCAATTCCCTATAAACTAAACTAATTGTATTTAAAAAAGGCGACGAATGTATCCAATATTTCTTTATCAATTAAATTGCTGTTATTTTTAACTGATAAACGTTTGAACATGATTTTAATGAGAGAAAGTAAGTAAGTAAACTAATGGAAAAATGGAGGACAAATTACCCCATAGTCCCCTGGAGTACACCCGATTTCCTATCATACAGAAAGGAAGCAAAAAAATGATGATATTATTGGCTACATTGAAATTGGTTAGTTTTCGAAGAAGTAAAAAATGATCAATTATTTCGAAACATCAACATACATGATATCAACTTACTATAATGTTAACTATCAATTATCTGTTTATGGTTTGACAAAAATTCATAAATTACAATTTGAAACAAACTTACCGAAGCACAACAAGCTTAACATGCATTGAATGCTAACCTACGTAGACTAACGTTAGTTTTTGGGCGAATAACCCCGTCGTCAGTACGGCTGCTGTGAGCGATTAATGCATATCGAGCCTGCAAGGTTATCGCCGGAACAGCAATTCTAACCTGAAACTGATGCCCAGCTCCACCTCTCGGTGAACGCCATAATATCAGGTTATTCGCCCAGAAACTAACGTTAGTCTAAGGAGGTGAGCGTTCAATGCATGTAAAGCTTGTTTTGTCAAAGCATTTTGTTGACAGCTGACGTCATTCATCTACAGATTCCTTGTCCCAAGTAGCAGGCGCCTGATGTTACGGCGTTCGCCGAGAGGTGGAGCTGTGCATCAGTTTTAAACTTACTTAACATGCGTAAATTGACCGTAAATTAAGATCGTCATTATTTTTAAATAACAAGAGGAAGGTGCATGTCTTTAAAAAAGGTAGAAAATTAAAGTCAACATTTTGGAAAAATAATTATACGGTCTTTCAATAAAAACCGCGAATCACCATCTGAACCCATCATCAAACGTTTATAACGTTTTAAGGAATTTTAAACAAGGGATTCAAGGATTCTGATATTATTAGAATAAATAAAGTTGGTACATTACAAATTATAGACCTTCTATATCGGGAGTTGTAGAATATAATAACTAAATGAAAAAAAAGTTAACTGAAAACATAATTTCTTCTTTAAATAAAATTGGAAAGACGAGACTGTTTAGGAAATAAAACCAAAAACGCTAATGATTTTTGAACATTTCTGCGCTTCTGATTTGACTCCAATATTCCAAATAATCTCATTTTTAAACCGCGGTGGCTATTAAATTGCATGTCATAAAGTGGATGATGCAAATCAATTGGTAACAAAGAATCGTCAACTTTGTCAACTTTTACTGAAAATTAGTTCGAGAATACGATGGTTGCCTTTCAAAACTGAGTCCCCAGATAATTAAGGAAGTAATCTGTTCGTATTCAATAATATCCAACTCTTTTAAGATAATTAAGTTGCAATCACAGTTTTTCAAATAGGGAAGATCAGTGTTATGGTTGTTCACCATCCCTAGATTTTATGATATTTATGGATTTGCTTTGTAAGCAGACTTTTATCTATATTTTTCGTAATTATACAATTAATTACTCAGAAATTGCTTAAACTAACTTGGGAAGATGATTACGTGACAAGCGCGTGAAGCAATTCATTATGAAACGAGTATACATGTCATGAAATGGATGATGTAAATCACCTGTTAAAGAATCGTCAACTTTGTCAACTTTTACTAAAATCAGATCCAGAATACGATGGTAATATTCAATAATATTCAAATCTCTTAAGATAATTAATTTGCAATCACAGTTTTTCAAATAGGGAGGATCAGTCTTATCGTTCTTTACCATCAGTAGGTTTTATGATATTTATGGATTTGCTTTGTAAGCAGATTTTTCATCATACTAGATTTTTCGTAATTATAAAATTAATTACCCAAAAATTGCTTAAACTAACTTAGGAAGATGATTACGTGACAAGTGCGTGAAGCGATTCATTATGAAACGAGTACGTGCCATTACGTGCGCGCCATTACTCCTCATATTTCTGCAAAAAAATGAAAAATTATAAATATCTTCATAATTTTTTTTTTATGTATAAACTGTATGAACCTGTTATCTTAATTCCAGATAAAGCTCTCAGAAATTTTTCAATCAGTACGTATAAAAAGGGGCCAAGCTATTAGCCTGGAGGTATCGAATTTTTTCACTTGAATTTCAAAGAGTTTTGAGGCAGTTTGCAGTCTTTAACTATTATTCCTGAGGCACCCCATATTTTACCATTTTTATTCGTCAAATATTCAAACGTCAGGATTCCAGTCAGCTTCGAAAAAAAAATCGGTACTTTTAAAAATGACCGTAAATATTATCCTCAAGATATCCTATTTTTGACGACTTTTATCCATATCTATTCTCGTTTGATGCACGAGCTCCACCTAGCGAAGAGTAAGACCGAAGCATCAGGTGCCCGTCTGCTTCGTCGGCTTCTAAAGTAGTAAATTGACATGCATTGATCGACTCACACAGGAGTTGTAACGACGCAATGGGTGTAACACAAATCTTAGTCTGCAGCTAGTGTAAGGACCTAACCTATAAAAAACTACTTGATCCCAAAACGAACCCAACCTATTTACACTAAATTTCGATTTTTTTTTCTTCATAGGAAACGTCAGAATTTATTTTTTAATTTGCGCTGTATAACACATCATATCAATTTAATCGAGTTGGATTTTCTTGGGTTTAGGTTTGATTTGGTTAAGTTCGGTTAGAATTCATAAAACAAGACCTTTAATTGGGTTAAAATTGCATAGAAAAAAAATATAAAAAAAATTAAAAAAAAGGTGTACAAGTAAACGAATTCGAGAAAGAAACAATGAAAAGTGAAAGGAACAAGACGTGTAATATGTCAATGGTGAAGAGTAGATTAAATGGTGGAAAAACCTAGACGGTTTTTTTTGACGCCAAATGAAATTTCTAAAGAATTTTAAATTCCTCCAAAGATTTTACCAATTAATTAAACAAAATACAGGTTTTTATTGTAAACGGCTAAACACCAGAATGATTCGTAAAATTCTTAACATTGGAAATAAATAAATTTATGACTAATTGCAATAGCATTCCGGAAGAATCCACGTAGTTTATATAAATTAATGTTAACATTATAACATAAAAGTAATAAAATACGTATAATATATAATATTATATAATTAACTAGGTAAATTCTTGAAGCTGCTGAATTGAATGTAAGTAATTTTCTTGTCAATGCAAATTCTATAATTGTTAGTTATACAGAAATAAAAAGAAATGTAAAGCAGCGGAATGGGAATTTAAAACTCAATTAACTATTAATTAAAACGAAATAATTACTTGTAAATATAATGAATATTGAACAAACTATTAGCTTGCAAAATATAACATATACGTTAATATAAATATTTTTTTTTTTTTTTTAGTGTTTTTAAAATCGATAGTATTAGTGGTATGACTAGTTTAGTTGAAATACAGGCGTCAGTACAGCAAATTCAATTTACAATATTACGCCTCCGTCTGGCAACATATCATTTCCATATATCCATTTTCCATGCTAGCACGTGTCTTTCACGCATTCAACATTTCATGGGCTTCTCGTTCAGGCGCGGTTATTGTAATAAAAATACGACTTCCCTCCCAAAACACCCGTCATCCTGTAAATGTTTCCCTAATGTTCAATGGGGGTAGTGCTATAAATAATTTCAATGTTACGGTACCACTACCCGTTTCCATAAACTGGGAAACGGGATTAAAATGCATGTAAATGACGCAAGTGTCAGTTTACATAACTGCCACCTTTGCGGGATAAATTTATAACGAAATAGTTTTCTTTTATTGATTTTAAAATTTATGTCTGTGAATAGACTCTCTCTTGAGGCAAATATCTATTTTCGTTGTTGTAATAATGAAAGGGATAAATTTCAGCTTTTAATGGGCGATCTCATCAATGTAATTTAAGAATATTAATTTTAATTTAAATGATCTTGGCTTTATTCTTGGCCTGCGATCAGCGGGATTAAAACAAAAATTAACTTTATTTTAATCTGCACAAAGGTCCAAGAAAATAAATTTTAATTTTATTAGAAAATGTAATATTTATTATTCTCAATTATACAGCCTGTTCAAAGTTATCTGCGCACTATTGCTATTTTCGTTATTTTTGGAGCTACAGAGTCGGTTAAATTAGCAAAGATGCAGTGATTTTTCCGCTGATTACAACGGTCCACACAAGAAAACAATTGCGCATCACATTTCAGAGCCAACTCAGATAATTATATTTTTTTAGATGGAACAACCTGTATATTTATGTAGCAGTCGGTAGAAAATGAAATTTTGCACAAAATCTTCTTATACTACTATAACCCAGAAATGAAAAACAAAAGAGCTACGACGACATTAATATAGATCACCGCACATGGGATAACTTCGTTATTAGAGAAGCTACAGGGTTGGTCAATACATCAAAAATGTGTAGTTTTTTCTACTGATTACAATGGCATATTCAACAAAACAATTGCCAGTCGCATTTTCGAACTGCTTTTTTTGATACTCATTTACTTATTTTATATTAAAATTTGGCCTTTCATCTTACGGTTGTACTATTAGAAGAGTATTCTATGTAAAATTTAACTTTTTATCAATTAAAATATACAGGATGTCTCATAAACTTTTTTTTTTGTTAGTTCGAAAATGCGACTCGCGACTGTTTTTTTGAGTACGCCATTGTAATCAGTAGAAAAAACTACACATTTTTGATGTATTGACCAACACTGTAGCTTCTCTACTAACAAAGTTATCAGTTTATCAGTATCACATGTGCGGTGACCTGTATTAATGTCGTCGTAGCTCTTTTGTTTTTCATTTCTGGGTTATAGTAGTATAAGAAGATTTTGTGCAAAATTTCATTTTCTACCGACTGCTACATAAATATACAGGGTGTTCCATTAAAAAAATCTAATTACCTGAATTGGCTCTGAAATGTGATGCGCAATTGTTTTTTTGTGTGAAGCATTGTAATCAGCGGAAAAATCACTGTATCTTTGCTAATTTAACCGACTCTGTAGCTCCAAAAATAACGAAGATAGCAATAGTGCGCAGATAACTTTGAACACCCTGTATATATTGATAAAATCTTTTTGAAATTATACAGGCTCATTCTGAAATAGATCACACTATTTTAGCAGGTAATAGCTGACCTTGATCCAAATCCAAATGCAAAATAGGGTTGAAGAATGCGTTAGAAAAAAAATTTTGAGCAAAATATGAAAATAACCCAGAATCATCGCCATTAAAGGTTGTTTCGCAAAATTTCTATTACTCCCGACAAAGCAAGTTGATTTTCTACGCAACGCACATTGAAATAGACACAACACCGTACTTAGAACCGAATAACGTTTTTTGAAAATTTAAAATAAAGATGGGACCGTCGTTTTTGTAGATTTGGGTTCGGGACAAGATCAGCAATCACTTGTTTGCGATTATTTTCCGAGTAAAATTTCTCGTGTTTCCTTTTGTACAATTTCAACATTTGTCAACATGTTTGAATTTTTAACTATTTATATTAAAGTTTTCTTATTTCATCCACTACTTTTTCCATCCTTAATCTTTCTTCTTTGAGCAAATGCTTATTCTTTAAATGTAATACTTAGAGACAGTGAATGAAATATATTTCGTCATTACCTTTTGATATATTCAATTACATTACCTATTAAAATATTTTTAGATATATTAATATGACAATAATAGAAGAATAATCGATGAAATTATAATAATCTAAAAGTTGTTTTTATAAAGGATGCGTTTTCTAGAAATAATGACAACGCTATAAATGCAATTAAAAAATATTTGTATGGAATCATCAAAGTGCAATAAATAACTCAATAGACGAGCAAAATGTCAAATTTGTATCCATTTATATTTTACATTTTTAAATTGTGTCACACCTAAAAGTAATATTTCATATCGGGTAATACGAGCACGTATTTGTTATATTTTTTTACAAATAAACCGTGGAAAATGCGACTACAAAAACGAACCTATGTACATACAAAATTTTAAAATTATTATAACCGGGTAAATCTTTAAATTTTTAAATTAAACTTGATTTTATCGTATGCCCGCTCAAAATTTGTTGCAATTATATACGATAATCTAATTATTTTATGACATTTACTTGGAAATCAACAGACAATATATTAATAATTTTATATTATCTTATCTCATTTTTACGTGCGTTATCACGTTATCAGACTGATGTGAAATGGTTTACCCGATCGTTGCATTCGTGCGAAATATTCCGCTCTTTAAACATTAAAAGTGCAATTAATTATTTTAATCGCGGTCATGTTACGGTACAAAGTTCGTAAAATAATCGGACTATTCAAAACACACAGATGTGTTATGTTTTCTTTGATGTTTGTCCGGATTCCAAACAACTCGACAAAACATTTTGCAATGATCGATATTATTTTATTTTCCATTAAAATTAAATGAAAAATAAAAACACGATTGATATTCGTTTAAAAACAATTCCACATTTCAATTCATTAATCTGTTAAATTAAACATTCGAATTGGTAATGCAATATTCCAATTGGACGTGTTATTTTCAAATTTGATTATTTAATAATCTTTTAAAAGTTCGTAATCAGACGTAAATATCATTGCGCTACCATAGATTGATTCTTCAAATGAATGGATTTTCTCAAAATGTATCGTCCATATTTCATATTTCAATATATTAATATTTTTAATAGCTTTTCTCTTTGTCTTCTTATCCTTCTCTTAAAAACCTTATACCCTTTAGGGTGTCCAATGTGATGCAATATCACCTGTCTCTTTTATTCACTTTCTCCACCCTTTCCGACTAGATCTTTTATTTCTCTTAGCCTTTTTTCTGGTAACATCTATTTGTTCAATTCTTTCCAACCATTTCCAACCACTATTCTGTTTCGATCCATCCTGCATACTATTGTCCCTTCTCTTTTCTGATTTGTTCAAATTTCACCAATTTGTTACTTTATTATTTTCCCCTTGTATCCTTGCCATTCGTCACAGTTTGGCTTCAAACTTCACGTGAGGTCTCAACGTGATGCAGTAAATTAATTAAAGCCGTAAATATGAACATTCTTTGAATCTTTCAAATGTCCACGTCTGTTATTAAATGAATCGAACGATGCGAGAAAAAATTAAGTTGCTCTAATCCGTTGACCATGACAGTGACATTGCGTATCTTATAGTATACAAATAACGTACTTGATACACAATAAAAGGCCAATTACTGCGCGAAGCATAGATTGAAATTCTAACGTTTCGAAACGGATTACATGCCAATGAAAGACCATTTAAGATGCTTATCGGACGTTTTAGTACTGAATTGCATTTTACTATAATCTAAAGGTCATAAAGTGATCGTTGGATGGCCAGCACTCCTCGTGTATAAAGATACAAACAGACCTTGACTTGCGAAGATATAATTGTATTTTGTATCATTGGATGTGTAATTAGACCTTTAATTGATATGTTTGTCATGCAAAGGAATAAGATTAACCGAAGTGCTAATTAGACGCAAGGAGCTAATTTTCAAACATTTGAATAAATATCAACTTAAACGAATTACAATGAGTGGGTTTTGATTTCAGGTTTATAGCATACATGCTATTTTGAAACGAGACAAAAAAATTATATGGATATTTATTGCACAAACAGCTCTGTTTATGGCAAATCAAAGGTGAAGGATAAAATAAATATGCAAAAATTTAAATTTATAGAGTGCAATAAATTTCAGCAAATTTCACACATTTTCGAAAAATTTAACACTTTTTATCGTTTAAATGTAAAGGGAACTCTTTTTGAAACGAAAGTTAAAATAATGTCTTATTTAATCCGTAAATGTACACTTGAAGTTTCAAAACTTTAGTTTATATTCATAGAAGTTTGCATATACTCGAAATTTTATTCCTTTTTTATCTTACAGTTGTCAGATCAGTTCATCTTTGTTCTTCTAAGTTTGATCTTTCAGATTACGCCCTTGAAAAAATAAGTTTAAAACACTTGCTTCGATACTTGCCTATACTATCCTACGTCAAAGCTAACTATACACATATTACTGTGATTCACCTGATCAGTATTGTTATAATATAAAAACCAACAACACACTTACACACCACTCGGAAATACTCCGGACACCGAATATGATGGTCACTAATAGCAGGTCCTCTTCAGTTTTCTCCTTTTGGAGGGGTGAGTCACAATCTGACTGAAGTTTTTAAGATGCGTTTGGCCTTTTATAGGTAAAATTATAAACAAAAACTTAGTTTAACGGCGTAATGATAATTACAATTTTAGTGGCTAATTGTAGCTTTAAAACAAAACACTCATGCTATTTAAATTATGCAACCAAGTTGACTTAAATACATTTTTGGTTTCAGTAATGATGGACTAAACTAAATTTCAAGATTTTATACTTCATCCGCAACCCAGAATACCACGGAGTGCATTTCTTCAACTGGTTACCACCATCCACCAATTCTTCTTCTTACATCGATTAAATGTATCATAATTTATAAATAAACAAAATTTAATAATATTTCTTGAACAAATTATGTTTAATCACACTGCATCCCATTTAAATTATTGTTGCCATTTTTCAATTTAATTTAATTTAATTCTGTTGGGAAATAACACAGCAATATGTACATAATGCTCGCTCCTGCTGCTTCTTTATCCGTCTCCCTCTTCTAGCCAAGCCTAAGTTTCATTATCTGTAGCGCTCCTTGACTGTGCCCTG